>JAOBRH010706877.1:0-11382 GCA_027575125.1 Umimayanthus parasiticus | reverse complement strand
ACAAGAAAGTGCGCGCTCAGAACACTTCCGTGAAACTTCCGTGTACAAAAAGAGCAACAGTGAACAGTTGAATTTTGTAATACTATTAGTTCTTCTCTTTCTTTCAGGTTGCGCTACAAGAATGCCTCATTCTAAAGGCAAAAGGCGCTCAGCTAATCGAGTTGTCATCAATGTGGGAGGACAAAGGCATGAGACGTTTTTGAGCACCCTCCGAACTATCCCCGATACACGGCTCTCATACCTCAGCGAGCACCATACAAGCCTTACAAAGGTAGCTGAGTATGACTCGACAAAAAGCGAGTATTTTTTTGATCGTCACCCTGGAGTCTTCGCCCAAATTCTCAATTACTACCGCACAGGAAGGCTTCACTGTCCTAGTGACGTTTGCGGACCTCTGTTTGAGGGGGAATTAGAATTTTGGGGAATCGATGAAGAGCAGGTATGAACGTTCTGCAGTTGTTTTCTTTAGTGGTTGTAAAAAAGGGATTAACGTTCTATTCTCAATAAAGTACCTGTATGTTTGCGTAATTTTAGTCTAATACTATATCTCATTGTAAACATAACTTATCACACTCAAGTGTTTTCATCCTGAAGTAAAATTTAGTTTTTCAAACAAAAATCCTCCGTCAATGTTGTACGCGTTCTGATTAATGACAGGGGAGCAAAGTAGTTTTAAACGATCATTTGTTCTTGTATTTGAACCGATCTTACCACAGACACTTTTAATAAGCTAAATGAACTTGTGCAAGCGAAAAAACTTCGTACAGTGTTGGCCAAACGTTCGGTTTTCTTGTTGACAGCATCTTTTCCTTCTGAATGAATCGTGAGACTAGTTTGGGCAGGTTTCCTAGTAGACATATTTACCTTATGCATTGGATAAGAGCTTGAATTAAACCGACAACTGTCAGAAAAAGCTAAAAGTGCATATCAGTACCTTGTTGAACCCCGTCGGCAATCGAACTGGTGTTCAAATACAAAAAGAAGGCAGCTTTTAATGTCGCATTGAAACCGGATTTTAGTCGTTGTGAGAACGTTAATATTTTATGACACTTGATTAATTTGCAACATGTTATTCCAAGATGCTATCAAAATGCGATTTTCAGCGTGTTTATTTCTCAGAAATATTTAAATATTTGCAGCTTTTAATATTGTTAATCACTACGTATATCCTCCGATCGTTATCCCAGCGTTCTTATCAAGAGAAATTAAACTAAAGTCCCTTCGTTGTTTCCTCTTTTAATATACAAAGCTAAACTTACAATATAAGCTTTCAATTTTCTGAGAGGTGAATTGGCCAGGCGTGCTCAGCTGTTTGACGAGCTTATAATCTTATAACTGCATACTTCGAGACACTTTGGTGTGATTCGAATCTGCAAATGTTTTGGTTAGGATTTCCTGTTTTTGTCTTGCACGACTCTGTTGTATTAGATTATGAAACTATCTTTTCAAATCAACAATGGAAAGCAAGGACCATTATAAATTCACCTTATTTTAAAAGAACGAACGCAATAAAGCTTTGAAATCGCTCATTTTGTGTACCACGCACAATCAAAACTCGTTCAACCCAAAAGATATCTATTTCGTAAAATAATCTACAGACAATAGACGCAATACAACGTCAGTAGATTATAGTCAATTTTGTGTTTTCCTCTTGACAACAAATAAAATCAGCCTTTTAAATTTAGTCTCTGTAGTTTTTTTTAATTATAAACAGCAAAATACAAAAGCGAAATAGGCGCTTTCCGCAGCAGGCAAAAAGAGACATCGACACATGTTTTCTTCTGGTTCATTAATATTGCCAAATCCTCATCTCGAAGAATAAACGAGAGTTGCACAGAGAAGTTCATTTACTATAAAGAACATTCAATTTAAAGAATACCCTTTTTATTCATTTACTTTTGCTAATTACTTTAGCCGACTACAAAGCAATTGAAGTTTTAAAATCGAGCCATATCATTGCACGAAAGCCTCTTGCTTGTAAACAATATCCTCATATTCAGGCAATAGATGAAAAAGTGTAATAACTTACTCTGTTTAGAACTGCTGCAGTCAATAAACTAACATGCTTTAATAATGTTCGTCAAACAAAACGCTGTATTCGTCATTTAGCTTCGATCTTACGACGGATTGATATATCCAATGACGTAGATTTGCGACGATCGTCCGGAATTATGCTGCTGCCTGCCGTGCTAGACTGAAAGCAGTGGAAACAACAACTTTGGACTGGAAAACAACAGGACACATCCATTTCTTATCACTTTAAATTTGCATATGTTGTTTCGGCAAAATAAAATGGCTAAATATCGCTTGACAGTGACGGTAGAATATGAAGAAAACCAAGATATTGCTAACTCGACGAAGAATTCAATGCGTACGCTATATGTTAATAAATGCGAGAACATTCGCTTCTCAACTGAAGTTACTTCCATTGGCTGAAATACAGAGTGCTCCAATACAATGGCTTTGGTGCTTGGATAATTATTCAATCCAGTTTTCTTATGAGTATGGTCTGTTAACTGCTATCGTTCGCAGAAACGTTTTGAAAATCTGATGCCCGGATTTTGAACCACAGCCGCAACGTTTTTGATGCCACATTCTGCCAGAAAAACCGCATCGAACTGTGATCTTACAAAAGGGTCTGAGCCAAAAATAATTTACAATGCGTTAAACTTTTCAAGCACCAATTCTAAGACACCGTTCAATACACTTTTTAAAAACATTTTCGAAGCTAAAAAATAGTAGTTTGCGACATGGATATGAATGAACCAATACATGCATGTAAGTCACGATCACATCCTGTAGCCTTTCCGTTTTACTGCGGATAAACTATATAGAGATAATAATTATTTAGTTATTCAGAGACGCCCGAATCATTCTTTTCCTGGTTATTCCAAGATGTTTGAACTGGCGTTTTGCTGATTTTTCTTCTTCATTTTTTTGTTATTTAAACTGGCACTTATTGCAAATTAATAGACTTAAAAGTTGTACTCTTCAAGAACCTAGTCTTGCTTTATTTCTTTTTAAGATAAGCCAATCTTTAATAGAAAGATTTATGGAACCATTCTAAAATCAAAAGAATATAATTTGATGTTCGAAGTAGCATGCAAAACTAATCAGATTAAGAGACATGATACTAGTTTTTGGATTATTTCTAAAACATAAATATTGATTTCATTTCAAAGAAGATTCGTTAACACAAAACAAAAAAGTAAGAGTTACAAACATGCACATTAGATGTAAACCAAGTAATCAGACTGAAAGATTTGCAAGAAGTATTAAAAAGTAAGTGTGTTTCTTAAAAACAAAAACAAACATATTATTTTGCTTTGCCAAGATAAGAGTACCGAGTTCCACATCCCTAATATATTTTTTGTTCTACTGATTCCTACTCCAATGTTGGACTAGCCGTAAACAATTTCGGCTTCAGTAAGTGAAAAAGACTTGGAATTATAGAAAAAGCTATCAGTTTTTTCACCTGCTGCATTTAATGGAAAACGAGGAAATTTATGTTAAGATGTCGATGACAATCCCGGTCCGTCTGCATAAGTTTACATTCAAGTTTTCTCGTACAAATATATGATTATCCTGAATATAATGGTTTTGGCTACGTGACTGGAAACACAATTGTGTAGTGTAAGATATTTTTTTTAGCTCGTGTGAATTTCCAGCAGCATTGCTGTTAATCCAAGACAGGGAGATTCAGTGAAGATGCGACGAGAGATGGCGAAGAATTATATTATAGAATTAAGTTAGTTAGTCCATTAGTTAAGTTAGTTTGTTAGGTAATTAAGTAGTTAGTTTACTTGTTCAGTTTTCTGTAAAATGTTTTTCTATCATTACACTTTATAAAGTTTTGAAATTTTAGCCAGCTTACTTTTTACATTTTTATAAGGTAATGAGCATTGAGAATTCACTTTTAAATGCGAAAATGGTCATTAAAAATTCAGTTTTAAATGCACATTTTAAGAAATACAGTTATCATTATTTATGACTATCTCAAACTAATCAATGTTTTGCTGGTGAATTTTGTGGCTCACGCAATTCTGCCGGCGGAAAACGAAAAACCGCTCTGGTGTAATAGTATAGTGTTAACATTAGCACTAGTACTTATAGCACAAGTTTATACAAGCTCATGTGTAGTACAAAAGCCGTCAAAGAGTTTAATGTTTGGCAATGTTAGCCGGCTGCTCAAAAACTGAAAGTTATCCGTCGTATCGAGAGGTGAAATACAATAACATAACTGGAATTCTAACCAACTCCCGCTGTCCGTTCTAACGAAGGAGTTTCTTAGTCTAAGTTGCCAACCAACTGATCTCTATGGGAGGAAGTTATGACGTCGGTACAAGTTTTTCTTACTTTGCTGGAATGGTACAAGAATAATATCCTCAAAATGCAAGGGCTTTAAGTTGAAACTTGGCACTGCAGAAATCATTTTTCTTCACCCGTTCATTTGCAAGATATCCATTTTTAAAGTCAGCCCCTCGGCCTTTAAACCGGTAAAAGCCGAAGACAGCGCGCAAGCATTAGAATCCGCACAAAGCACGCTAAGACTTGCAGTTTACTAAACCTCTTTGATGCATTTACCGACTGCTGGTGAGAAGTTTTTTTCGGTGTAAATTCTGGCCGGCTCCTAAACAGGAGAGCACTTGTGGTGCGTTTGGTCAGTACGCTGTACCGTGCCTGCCAATTAAAGGTTATTGAATTGCATACATTGTAGTTACTTTTGACTCGTTTGCTCATCAAACTGCAACATTCTCAAGTGCTAGGAAAGAAAGGTCATCTTGTGTGCGTTTGGTAACCAAATTCGTAAGTTAGAACAAGATGCTAATTCAACAGATGTTGCTCAATGTTACGTAAAACCTTCTCTTTCAGTAAAAACGAATAAATGAAAATAACTAAGATAAGATAAGCAAAAACAATCAACATGAATAACATAAGTTAGTTAAACGAATACAAAATAATTAAGTAAAAATAAAACAAAATATGACCCTAGATTATATCGATCTCGTGTAAAGTTAATAGCGCTGCGAGAACTGAACGCGATACCATCTTGACTGGCTTCCATCTGACGTATGATCAGTTTTTTTTCAAGGTGACAAACATAAACCAATCAGGACAAAGGCAAATATTCATTTTCATGTAACTGTACCCGTTGATGAGTATTAACCGTGTATAGTGCTACTTTAAACCGGTTGGTGAAAGAAAATACACGATTGGTCATTTTGTTTCTCTTGACGTTCTATATATATATGTTGACATCTTATGACTCTTCTGTAAATATATCTCTTGAAATCTTATATCTCTTTATATCTCCTGAGATCTTATATCTCTTGACGTTATATGTCTCTTGAAATTTTACAATGGTGTTGTATTTCCCAATTTTGGGAGATTTTATATTGAGATTGTCATTACCATTTTAACTTGAATTAGATTGTAATTGTGCATCTTTTTATGGGTGGATAGTTCCAAGTATTTTGTTCCACCTTATCAGTCTGGTCCCGGTTGCTCGAAAGTCGGTTAAATTTAACCAATGGTTAGGTGAAACTTTCAACTAAGATTCCTTTATCTAGAAACACGCCCGGTCTTTCTAAAGTATTATTGGAGTGCACTACAAGGAAACCCAATTACTTAAACCCGAAATAACAGCCCAGATCAATCTTTAAGGAGGTAAACCCAATCGAGGGTTAAAAATTTGAACCTTGGTTAACGCTAACCAGCTTTCGAACAACCGGGCGCTGGGCGATATCGAAGGAACAAAAAATTCTGCATCAAATTCAAAATTTTGGAAATTAAAATTTAGAGGGACTAACAAGTGCGAATTTAAGCACTCGTTCGTGATCGCTCATCCTTCCAAAGCGGAAACGGTGGCGTCTCAGCAAGCGGCCTTTAACCTCCTACGCGTAAGCATGCTAACAAAATAACGCATAATATGCACCCTAGAGGCAGTAAGTTACTGTCTCACGGAAGTGCTTCAATTACAGTTAGGGAGGACCGATTGATGGAGTCGGTCTGTCTAGCTTGACTTGATAATTCATCGACGCCACTGTTAAATTACTCCATTGCGAGTACTCAGTGTTCAAGTGGAAGTGAGTCCTAATGAACACAAGTTGGTGGAATTCATCTAAAACTGATTAGGTAGATATTAAAGCTAGCATGTGAGACTGGGTGGCGATGTGATGCTCTAGACATCTGCACGTTCTTATGATTAACAAACATTTTGCCCACAAATCGGAGTAAATAAATTGGCAAACGATACCATACATACAAAGCTTGCTGAAATAAGCCGAAATCGGGCGAAGGAAACAGGAATTGAAAAGATAATTCAGCTGCGGACGATAAAATTTCCTGAAAACGTAAACATTGTCGTAAACGTCAGAATAGCATACAAAACAGCTTTCACTCATTAATAGTTGAACACAGTTCTTAAGTTTTGCAACTATTGTCAACTTATTATTATTTTATATTTACTTGTACATCATACATCAAATTTTTTACCTCCCTTTTCCCCTCGTCAGTTTCAAAAACTCTACAAAGTGGAACATTTTTTCACGCACTTGTATTTTATTGTGGCCTGTGACAGAGAATTTTTAAATTCATGAGTATACGCTTTGAGTCCAAAAAATGTTGCACTTCGATTATTATTTTGGTGTCGAAATGAGATTCGTAACGCCATCGTAAAAATGGGCTGCAATGTCTATTGATATCTTTTCGCAAGCGTAGATTTTACCAACTATCAGACTTCTTGGCTAAAATACACAAAATGAACCCTTTCTGTTCGATCTGTCGTTTTAAATTAAAACGGTACAACTTAAGCTGTCCCTACTCTGCCCTCAGATAATAAATTATACTGTCTCGGTTGGAAAGGAGTAAGGAACTGTCATATCGGTTCATACCGTATTTCATCTATTTGCTATTTAATAAATGTTTTATATAGAGATTTAATGAAAATGGAAAATATGCAAATATGTAAGAGGAACAATAACGGTGCAGCTGAAATCTGTCAGACATATCGCCAGTCATTAGCTTTAGAAGAAGAAGTAAGTATTTTGGGTTGCTATTAAAAAAAACCCAACACGTTTGCTGCGAGTTATATTTTAGCATATCATAATAGAACTCAATGCAACACGATCTTCCGTCTTCAGCCGTTCCAGTCAAATATGATATTCATGAAATTTTGGCTTTAAATTTCTAAATAAAATAAATCAACATTAATAATCATTCAGTTCTTTGAAAGAGTTGTCTTTATGACATAAAATTAGAGTCAATGCATACAAATAAAACAATTAACAAATTGACCAGAGTAAGGAGCTTTTTTGCCTTCTCTTTATTTGACTAATCAATGGACAAATGCTTAATTTTGAAAATGCGATACTAAAGTGATTCCTTCGTTTCTCAGTTTTAAAACGCAAAATGTTTTCTTCCTAAGCTTAAAAATATAAGCCACAGCCTGTTTGATCAAGATGAAATTCTGACTTTATCTTTCATTTCATAAAGTTATTATTGTAATGATTTGTAGCAATTCTCATTCACTCGATTGAAGATTGTGTTTTGGTGAGACAAGATGGCGAGACAAGGCGTTGTGCTTAACGCTTAAGACTCTTTGGAAGTTTATCGTATTTTATATTTAATTTGTGTAAAAAAATAGGAACAATTAGGACTTATTTTGGGCTGAAATTTCCGAGCCTAGGCCAGAGACTGCATGTCCTTGATTTGCTACTAAAATATGGACAAATGCGAGTCATATGGAGTCTGAAGAAGAATCTGTACTACGAAAACGTTCTGTGTTTTCTGTTTCCTGAACAATACTGGCTTTAAAGAAAACGTTTTCAGCTTATATAAATCATTCTTTTTTGAAAGGTTATTCCTATAAGAAGAAAAACGTTTTTGCGAGAGCTCAAAGTTACAAATTTAAGGTGCCAAGAATATTCTGGATAAAGCTGAAACAATTTTCTGCGAACTGAACAGGATCGGAAGTCAGTAAAATTCACACCTGCTGTAGCCAGCTTTCTATTTTAAAACGTTCCGTCCTTTTTCGTTTGCTTCCGATTGTTAATGTATTAGTTACTATCAGCTTAAGGCGTGCTGGTGTAGCCACAAAGTGAAGGAGTAAGCAGCTGTTTGGAAATTTAATTTTTCCCTTTTTAATTGTGTGGTCGTTGAACACATAATTGTAAAAAAAATTAAAATGCGTTTTTTGATCAGATATTTTCTTAACAAGAGCTTTAACATGTTTTGCTGCCGCAGGTTTTGTCAGACAGTAATTATTCAGTCCAGAAAGCACAAAATAAATTGTTACACTGCATACAGACACAAATTTGTACCTACGTTCCTATCGAGGAACAAGTGCCTCAGTGGCCATCAAATCAGAGTGTGCTCCCGACTCCAAGTCACATGGATAATTCATCATTTTAGTTTATTTATATAAAATGGTCAACCAATTCTATCTATATGCCCATTTATATTTGTACATATTTCAGTGTAAACTGCAAAGAGTTTCTTTTAACAAAGTATATATTATTATAACCGAAGTATAAACACGGAACTTGTCTAAGATTGAAATCTTTGACGTCCTCTCGTGTCCTATGGTTTTCGACCAATCAGAGCGTGTGTACGACAAAAATACCTTCATAATTAAAGTTCTCTTTATATAATTAACATCTCGCAGTATATAAATCTGGTTTCGGCATCATATAGCGTGACTAAATTTACTAGATGCGATAGTTTAACATCTTTTGTAAACACCTTCTTATAGACTGGTAGACCTTTCGGTCACTTATTAGTTTAATTAGAGATCATGCTCAAATTACAAAAATCAGTGAATAAAATGAGATTTTTCATACAAAGGTGTTTTTCTCGAAAAGCAAGACGGAATTGCAAAAGTGCCGAAAATAGAAAACCAAAAATCTACAATATTGCTACCAAAATGAACTGCCTGAAGTAGTGCAAGAATATACCCATTTAGGGGTTAAGCTAACTCCAGTATCTTTGCAAAAAGACATTACGTGCACTCTCTAAAATTCAAAAATACAAACCTATTCAAACTACCTGCTTTGTAATTAAAATCGTTTAAGTTACTGTTCTGCCAATTCTGACTTACATTGGTGAAGTATAGGGAGCTTTCCAAAATTCAAGCTTTAGGAAATGGGATTAAAGACCTATTGAAAAGGTTCATTTTAATTTTTGAGAAATGTACCAAGAACTCAATCGGAAAGCATCAAACTCAGCAATAAAAGTTTTGCCAATTAAACCAGAGACTTCGATTCATCTGTTTTTGCAATGCCCATTTACAAAACAATTCTGGCAGAATGTGCTAAATTAGATAAACACACATCCTGGGTAGGAGAATGTAGACCTTTCTCAGAATATGCTATTAGGTCTAACAAATTGAAAAACTGTCACCTTAAACTTGCTAATAACTTCTTACAGCCTACAAAGAAAGAATAAAATATTTCTATGATCTAGAGAAAGAGATATCTTTTCAACAGAGAAAACGGATGGAATTCCTAAAATAGTGGAGACCGTTTCTTCTGTATGTGACTGAAGTTTGAAATGATTTTTTTCCTTTTTCTTCGCGCTCCTTTGTATTCTGTATTTTCCTAGTAAGAGAAAATGTGACAACTATAAAAATCGGATGTAAATTGTAAGATTGTAGTTTTTTTTAATAGATTGTATTAGTCTGTAGAGCAAAGTATTAAATAGAGTTTAAATTAAAGAAAAATAAAAACAAAAAAATGCCTGCTAAGAAAATATTAAAATATTTATCTTATCTATCCAACGAAAATAAAAGAACAATTGTAATCTTTCTTCCCATCAAAAGAAAGTAAGAAACAACTATTTGAATCAAGAAACACGTAAAACATTTCTTGGGTTTTGGTAGATGCCAATCAAAACGGGAAATACCACATTCAACATGTTTCCAAGAACGTTTCGAAGGTATTGGTTTATTTTGTAATATAGAGATTTTTCAACTCAAAAATAATAAAGCAACTTTACTATTTTTTAATTTATCCTTTTTTCTCATATTGTTTCGTGTCCGTGGGTAACGTAACACCTGTGAATCTTCTCCGAAATCTTTGATATTCCCCCAAAAGAAAGTTGTGCGTTTTACAATTTTAAGGTGATATCACTCAAATACTATCTTTAAAGTTTACAACACTGTTTTATTTACGTGTCAATTCCACAACAAATGTCTACTATACATCCAGCTCTGTTTTTACCAAAAATAAAACGAATTATGGAAATTTCAACACTCTTTGGGTTCAAAAATATGAAACTCTATACCAACACAGTTTAAAATAATATTCAAATCATCTTTCAAGAGATTGCTATCATCTCAATTCCTTGAAAAGTAATATTATATTATACTCTGTCCAACTTTAACATCTTTTTTCTCAGTTCCCTTTCTTTTTTCCCCTTTATTGTGGATCGATATGCGTCTGTTAATATCAATACGTGAAATATTTCAGCAGAACCAAGCAAATTCTTAATTTAAACATTGTGATCACTGAAGTTATTATACGGTTGATAAATTGATGTTATTACAATCACATATCGCCGGAAGTGAATTTGGTAGCTTTGGCAACATACGTGTTGGTTCCAATATGCCAAAAAGCTTTTATTTACTTTTGCCTATAGGATATCCCATTCCACTGGGTATCTATATACAGGGTATCTATATGTAGAGTATCTTTTATAGGGTGTCCATACCGAGTATCTTTTAGGTATTTTTATAGCCACATCTATATCATCCATATTAATCGCTTATTAATAATCTCAACGTGCTTTACAATTTTTAAAATGTATAAAAAATTAAGAATATAAGAAATTAGTTAAAAACTATAACACTAATTTGAAAATAATACTACGGTGTTTTTAAAAAACCTTACGAAGTTATAAACCTAGTTTAAAAAGATGCGTTTTCAACCCAGATTATAAAAATATCCGATTGACTATTCTTTTTGGAGATCTATAGTTTTGGTACATCAACAGAGAAGGATCTTTTAACAGAGGTACTTGTTCTTGATTGTGGGGCAGAAAGCAATTGGTGTGAACTGGATCTGAATTCGCCCTTCAATGCTAACATTTTAAATTCTGGTGGTTCTCACATGCGAATTTTTATGTATTCTTGGCTCAGGTGGAAATGTGTTGCTGGGAAAACTACAAGCAGCATCGGGACAAACAAGAAAAACTGAAATACTTCCGTATTCCTCAAGAGGAACAACTGGAAGATGCTACGCTGTCTAAAAACTCAGAGCTCTTTGAGACGGAGCTTGAAGAGAGGCCCTCACGGTGGGCTCGGATAAGGCCCCAAGTATGGAGGATTCTGGACGAGCCATACTCTTCGAGTATCGCAAAGGTATGAAACTGGAAGGGGTCCTGCTA
>JAOBRH010705766.1:0-10980 GCA_027575125.1 Umimayanthus parasiticus | reverse complement strand
TTAACTCGACAGACACGCGCTGAGAATGGGTCTTTTCTTAATTAGCAATGGTTGGAGTAGCTTTAAAGTTTGAACGGACGGAAAACGACAATAACGTCGCCCAGTAGCATATGTAAGCGCAAAAACTTGTCACTGCCACTGGGTATTTAGCTGCAAATAATTGCTAACAAGAGACATCGATAGTCGGGAAGGTTTTAACGAAAATCGTCGAACTCTCAATTAAGCAACGAAGAAACACAAATGTGACAATGAAAGGGAACGGACATATAAGATATACCAACACACTTACAATTAAGCAACTGAACGACAATCAAGAAAAGCTTAAAAAGATACAAATCTATTTTTATTAGAACCAGTAAATTCTGTCTAAGCTCATTGTTCTTGCTCATTGGCGACTTCAGCCTTGAATTGTTCTTAATTTGTTCATTTTTTATGAACGGTTTGAATTACAGAAAACAAAATAGAAACAAGGCATTGAAAAACTGACGGAACGCCTCGCACCATATATGTATTGCGTGGTTGTGTATTTACATGCGAACTTAACCTCCTTCATTGTTTGTTAAAACACTCTTTAGCATCGGAATGCCTTTTGTCTTCTCTCTAGCTTATGTTTCGAATAAAGGGAAAATTATTTTTTTTGACATGCCTTCATAGTTCTCAATTTCAATGTGGCTCGGTATTAAAATTTTGTGGATTAGGGATTGTGATATCTAATTTCCAACTCGGATGGACGGGAATATAATCTTCGAAGGATTTAGGAAAACAGAGTCATCACTGAACTACGTATACACTTCTCCCGAATTGCTTTGTCAGAAATGTGATTAATGTCATTTTAAAATAGAGATAAGACGGAACTTGGAGGATTGATCAATGAATCGCAAATTTATTTACTATAGACTGACTTTAGGACCCAATTTTTTTGGTAATTAGAGAGAGGAGATTATATATCAATTGAAGAGATCTCCTGCGTCTCTGGTACTTAGACGGAATGATGTGGAGTCTTCCGGTCTAGATAGAGCCATGACCTAACGGCTTTCATAGTGCCGAGACAGTAACATGATGAGAGAAAATCCGTTTTGTAAAGTGCACTGAAATATAAAGACCTGCGAAGCAGGAAAAACATAAACATATCATAGTATAATTACCGCAATCTCGTCAACTTCGCCACCCTCTCATGCAAGACCACGGAAAATGCCACAATTACTGCATAATCACCCAATCCATGTTACTGTTCGAATATCTCACTCGGCTATTCGAATTCGCTCCTTAAATGTATTATATATAAGTCATATTCATGGACAGAGTTCAAACGTTTTGAAGTAATCAAGTTGTACTCTCTATATGTTGTATATGGTAGGTTTTTAAAAGAGGAAGCAATCAATATATATGCAATGCCAATGAGACTTTCGGGTTTTCAAATTAACGTGCTTGAGTTATGATGTTCGGTGTTAATTGTTTATCAAATCATATACTATAGTATGAGTTCAGACACTCAGGGTGTATTCCCGGAAAATGGAGGAAAAGTGGCTTAAAAGTTGCTCTTTTAAATTGGTCATAATTCCGGGCCCCTCCCATTAGCGGAACGTAAATACTAAGATGGAAAACTACACACAAAAGGTCCACTTGTAGTTTTCCTAATGTCAATTCTAGCTGCCCGTCCTTGGTTGGGTAAATAGGAACTTGGACGAAAAGGACGTGAAAAGAAGAAGAATCAAGAGAAAGTAATGGGTTTTTGAAAGATTCGTTTTGCTTAAAACTTATCAAATATTTATACACTCTTAACAAAGACTTTTTGAACCCTACGTGTCCTGAAAAACCAATAATCTTACCCAGGTTATAGAGTAAAGTTGAATTCCAATCGTGAAAACACTTAATTTTTTAAAATTTTCTAATTAGTTAGAATTGTTGGTTTTATATAATAAGAATTTCTTTCATAATTTTGTAATTGAATCAGAACTGTTTCATAAGCATATAATTTGAAAGTATTCAGTTAATGCGTCCATGCAAATATTTCATTTAATTTGGTGATAATTGATGAGTTTCATAATATAAACTTTTCAAAGGAAGGTGAAGTATTGCCAGAAGCGTGCAAAACTTTTGCAAGCTTGTGGCAATACTTCTGAAGATTGTTAAGTGAACTGTAACTTTAACAAACATCATTGAGTTAGGACGAGATATAAAAATAAACAAATATAAATAAATAAACAGATAAAATGAATTGAATTCAGCACCAAGAACTGTTCATGCAGGCACAAACTAAACCTTTGAATTTGCTGGCTAGCCGAAAGTGAATATAATATAAACGGAAACACATAAATCGAAGACGGAAAGGATGGAAATAACTAGCTAAAGTTTGTGATGCGCGATGGTTGGGTAATTCGCTCAGTATTCTGGTATTGCAAGAGTATTCTGACATAGCCAAGCAAGAAATATCACGAGTTTAATATTGTTCTCCTTGCAAAATGCACCAGCAAAAACCAAAACCCGAACAAGTAGAACAAGAAGAACAAGAAGGAAAAGAGTCGTCTTAAGTCCTTGCTGGAGGAGTCGCTCGACTGTCTGTGGAGTAAGATTTTTGTAATACTTAATATAGACTTTCAGGAAGAGAAAGTTTAAGCTCAGTTCTTGCGTGGGCGTACATACACTTAGATTATATTGGAATCAGAAAGTTGAATATAAACAGGGGAAAGGTGAAGTCAGAACAGGTTTGTTAGTAATGTGTAGATAGTACAATATCCGTTCCTTGATAGCCTTTCGTTTTGTGCAGTCATCGTCAAACATGTCAGCTTGGTAAGACAACCTGGCCATCTACAGAGCGGGCTAGTCCGACTGATGTTAACCGTGATTTATTATAAACGAAGTGGCTTTTCGTGTCATCTGTAAGTTTTATATTTTCTTCTTCTTCAAATGACACTTCGAATCATTCCCATCCGAATTTATCTCCTCGAGTGTTCTTAAAGAATGTAGTTATTGAGCACCTCTTCTCCGTTTATGAAGCCCTGACTCCCTAACGTTTTGAAGCTCTTAATCTTATTCAGTATGAAGATAGTTAGTTGTAAATAGCCTTCGCAAGAAAATATCCGTTTTAAGACTTGGAATGGAGTAAAGAAACGCTGCATTTTAAAGAGGAGACTCCTAGTCTTAGACGGAAGGGTTGGCCATTTTCTCTTGAGTTTCATATGGGTTACGTTAAGGCGACGAAAACCGTTACTGAATACTGATAAATGTGTTGCAAGTCTGGACATTTAATTTTAAAGTCGTGCCAGCCCTAGCTGAAACTGTCCTCTCATGGAAATTCTTATACTTAATTTTGAATTATGTGAAAAATGGCGAATTGATCCTGGAACCAGGTTGTACTGAGCTGAAATGAGTACTGTATCTCTTTGAATTGGGATTCTCGCGCAGTTAAACATTGTGTAGACAATTTTTCCTCATAAGAACAGCTTTATAAGAACGAGGCTGCATTGGCCAAATTTAACAACAATTCAAGAACAAGCTCAGGAACTTGACTGCAACTTGTAATCTAACTTAATTAGTACAAAAAAGTAAAAGTAGTTCGCCTCTAAGTACAGCCCTACAATACATGTATGGTGCGAGGCGGTTGGTTTACCAATACCTTGTTTCTTTTTGGGTTTTTTCTTTAATTCAAACCACTCATAGAAATAAGAACAAGTTAAGAGTAGTTTAAGGCTGAAATCGCCACTGTTGAGCAAGAACAATGAGCCTTGGCAAAATGTACTGGTTCTTACAAAAATAGGTGTGTAATTGTTCGGGCAAGCCTTAAGAATTAAGTTATAAAATTGTTGCTGGTTTTAAAAAACATCTTAATGAAATAGTGCCTTAAGAAACAGATTCCTTGTTATAACTGATATCAATTTCAGTATATTACTAGAGTCATCCATGTTCGAATACAAAAACAATAAATTGCATCGTAATTGCGTGTTTAACAAGCGGCTCCTCTCTGAAACCTTTTGTCAGAAAACGAGATGAAGTAAAGTAAACTAAGGTGTTTTAAAGTCAACTCTATTTCCAGCACAAACAGTTTTCGCACGTGCGCTGTGAAAAAAGCTTCTTGATGTCAAAAATAACGCTCTTTTAAAATTTCATGTTTAATCTTGCCCTTTCTGTTTCCTCTAGAACAATATTATATTGTGTTGAGAAACGATAAATACAACTACAAAATAAATACTAATAGCATTTCAGCATAACTTCTTGAGTTTAAAAACACAACCAAGGCTATACAAAACACCGTATCTGATTGTTGTAAGTTGTAATTACATGTTCTGTTTAGGTTCATACTGTGAGTTAATTCCAATTTAATTCTGAATTTCGCTGTTTAAGTAAGGTTATTGAGTTTCATAGAATTCCAAACAAGTGCTCTGCTTCTTAAAACAATAAAGATTTCAAACTTCGTCATCACGTACTTCATAGATTTGTTCGTTAAACAAGGGCTTATTCAAGGAGAGGTGCTAATTTATTCTGATTCTTGTATATGCATTCTATATGTGTCTTTTGGGATTCAATTTGCTCTTGTTAAAGACACAAACCGCCTCCAAACAAGGAGAATATTCATCAAGTTTGAGATTCGGATGTGGAATGATGCCATTCATTTTCATTCGAAAGCCAGCAGACTTCAGGAAACCACTGACTCGATCTGTTGACTGTTGCCTTCAGGACCTTCAGCAAAGCGGAGTTTTGTTCTGACGAGTCAAACGTAATCTAAATTTTATAATTGGAAAATATTGGCCTTGAAACAAACAAAAGCGGGGCTTATCAAGAACAAAGAACTCGAAATGCGAAGTGAAACCATGAGTCTTTTCAAAATGTTCTTTGTTTTCGGCAGTTTCAAACAAAAGTTAAGCATTTGGGCCAAGAAACGTGCTTAAAGACTTTGCAATCTTTCTAACCCCTGAGAACAAACACACCACAGCGCGAAGGGCTTGATTTATATTCGTTGAAATAGTTACCAATATAGTATTTTAAGCCCATCAACCTCGTGCTAGTAGAAAGATCAACAAATATCGCACCCCAAGGCAAGATTAAACAGTCAGCGACTATGTTTTCCGAAGCACTTTTCTTCTAGTATTCATTTAATTTATAAAGCAATTGTTTGAGGCATACAAGGGATTGTTCGCTAATTAGGAGTTACGAATACATTAGCGGCCACACACTTCCGTCAAAACAAAAGGCCATCCCTCAGAAAACTTTGCTATGTCTCGAACGCCAGCAGTCTTTTGTGAAAGTTTCACAAGAAATTGAAAATATGATAAACATTCTTACGACTAATGAACGTTTAGCCTCCCTAGTGACCTTCAACCATGCGCTCGCATGCTGTGCAAAGAGTTCATATCACAAACACGGACGCTCTCGATGTGCGCTCGGTCATAAGATTTGTGGCAAATTTTTTCTGCAAATTTCTAAGTATCCCTCCGCGACCAAAATTCAAATTAATAAACAAGATCTGCAACTCAAATTTGGTTAATTTATTAGCTCAATTGGCTTTGTGATACAATACTCGACGTGTTGGATATCCATGACAACAGAATTTTTTTTATGAGTTTTTATTGAACCTTAATTGTATTATGGACTCTCTTTAATGATTTTACATTAGCTGTACACTTTGGCCTGAAGGGGGTTGCGGGCGAAGCGTTTTCTTTCAACCCCGTTCGGATATCGCCAAGGCTTAAAAAGGGAGAAGGAACGAAATTTATTTCGCGGAAATGATAATCTGTCGGTCTCTTGCTTTTGTCAAAGAGCTTTATGAGTTCCTGAGAGGAAGAAATATTCAAGAGGCTTGCTGGACCGTCACGGCCAAACAACTTAAGAAATATATTGTTAGAATTTTCCTAATCAGAGAGAGCTCGCTGATTGGCTAGCAAAATAGGTTATTTATTTTAGTGCTTTTGTTTGAACAAATAAACACTGATTAAAAGTATGACAAACGGTCATTTTGATTAACTAACAAAGGCTACAGATTAAAGACAAATATAGAATCTGCATTAATCTGGCGTTTCTTTCAAAGTAAATTGTCCTCGAGTCACTCACTAGTGTGCCACTACTTTGGTAATCCAACGTGAACTGAAAGTTTGGACTGCTCTCTTCGTTGCAGATTTGTTGCGGATAGGATGAATTATATTCATCACGGAGAGAAGACCATGAAAGGAAATGCGAATCATTCGATTGAAAACGCTTTGATTCAGGCGTCCAGCAAGGGATATACGATTGATATGATCCTCGGCAACCACGACCGAAAGAAACGCGAAGATGAAATCGAAGCGAAGGATGACTCGAAGCGACCAAAAGTCCTGAAACTTACAGGTGCGCCAATTGTACTCGCTATTAACCAATTTTGAACTCTTCTAAATCGCATTAAGCTCTCAAGTTAGTTTACACAGCACTTCGTTTCATAACAAATCTATCCACACTCAACATGTGGCCGACAGAGGTGTTAATTTAATCTTTAAACCTCTTTCCATCTTAAAAAGCTTGTTAGACTCAAGCAAAGTTTAGTTGCTGAACTGCAAACTTCAGCTTATTTACATTGCCAATGTAACATTTGTTGTCATTGCAGCAAGTTTGATGAAAATATTTTGGATATTGGTTGATTAATGCTCTTTACCGGCATTGGCAAATGTAGCGTTCGATGCGGCAAAATTAGTTTATAATGAAACAATTCATGCTCTCCACAAACCCAAGTGTCACCTGGTTTTGATTTCCTTCGGTACAGAAACACAAATCAAAGAAGAAAGAGTAGATAAAGATGAAGAAGATGACGACGATGAGAGTTTGGGCAGCGATGGGAAGACAAGGAAAGTGCGCCGTAGTCGAACTACCTTCACAACATATCAACTGCATCAGCTAGAGCGTGCATTCGAGAAAACGCAATACCCTGATGTCTTTACGAGAGAAGAACTCGCACTGAGGCTGGACCTAAGTGAGGCCAGAGTCCAGGTAAATACAATATCATTATTATGCTTATAAACGCCTTTGACATATGCAAACTTCTACATTGGGGTTGAACGTGGTCTTCAGATGAACTGGAACGGATATTGGATGCCCCCGAGACAACCTCCTTGCACCAGCAAACGAGAAATGATAATTCAGAGGTTAGCTCGCAAGGATATCATCTGCAAACGATTATCGTTTAAAGTTCTAGACTAAAGACAAGCTATAAATACTAGGATTACATTTTGTGAGAGAATATTTGCAAGAAGGCTTTTTAGTCGCAGATGGAGCACAGAAGAGTGTGTCGTGTGAAAGATAACGATCGGCTCTTCAGTGTTACAGATTTCAAGCCTCTAATATGACTCTTTTCAATCAAGATACTGTCAGTCCATTTTACAATGGCCATTAGCCTAAACTTGATAGATCGGGCCGGATATGATATGCTTTTGTCTGAATAAAAGTGTAGATTTTGTGGTCGACTCCAGCTGTTTTTGGCAAAAATTGTACTAACGTTTTCGACACAATTTTGGTATAAAGGATGGATTTTTTATATCGCTAAACCATCTGTTGAATTATGATCGAACACGATTAAGATAGCTGAAAATGTCTTGAATAGAAGAGTGGTAAAGTATTTTACTGAACACTAATCGACCGGTAGAAGTTCGTGGAAGATTTAATATTAGAGGATAAAACGAAATGTATCTGAAAATTTGCGTAATGCTTAATGTTCTTTTTTATTAATATGGGTGGAACGAAAGGCATGACTTCAGCAAATAAAACAGAATAACATAAGATTTATATCAAACCCGTGGAAACAAGCCAAGCTGGGCACATTATGTGTATTTTTGGTTAACACCATAACTTTTACAAACCTATTCCTTCTAATGGTCGTTACAGATTGTCAACATTATTGGCTTGTGTGATTTCGCAAAAGAGTTATTGAATTAGAACTGAACTGCTGTCTAAATCGAATTCTAAGTTTATCGTTTTCCTTTGATTTCTGCGAATGCTATTTAAAATAATGTTATAAATTATCACTTGAGTCAAAACGTCAAACTGTAACCGTACAACTGAGAGATATCTTGTCTAAAAAACTGTCTGCTCTTAAATCGTTTGGTTCCACATTTATGAGCATTTCAAGAATATGGAAATACTAATCTTGGCACTATATAGATTAAAGTTATTAGTTGGAGGTGTGACAAGAATTCTGTGTTAACTAATTAGTGTTTTCAACCTTTATAAATCTTAAAAAGGTGGTATGAAAATTCAATTTAGATAGTAACTCATCAAGCCGGAGCCAATCAGTAGGCTTTTCCATTCAATGCGATGCTCAGACTAAGAACCCTGACACACTTGCTGGACTGAAATGCGTTGCTTAAGAAAAGTTTAGTCCTCATAATTTTCTGAAATCTCTTATTTGCGCCGAGTTTTAAGCCTGCTTCGATACCATCAGTAGCAAATTGAATTTTAAGTGAATATGTATACAGATTTCTACCAATTGGAGTAATTATCGCGCAAGATTAATGGAAGTTATATTGAACAGAGTGTCAAACAAAGTCAGTAATTAAAAGATGACGTCGACGGAAGAGTTGGCAATTAGAAGAACACTATTCAACCACATTGAACTAAGCTCAGTGCTTGAAAAGTTGATGAATAGATGTTTGGAACAATGGACCTTCTGCTGCAAGGTATTGAAAGCTGGAAATTGAAAAGAGCTTTAATTAAGAATCACCCTTTCTCTCTCTATTCTTGTGTTCTTAAAGTTTGCTTTCTCTTAATTACTGCGAGATAATAGAAAGCACAGTCATTCTGCTTTCGTGCCATGCCTCTGCCCTGGATTTGAGGGGTTAGTTGTATTTACTTTAAGAAGATGAGATGTAAACCTGTTTATTTGTTCTGAGTGAGATTTTGTTTTTTGTATATTGGGGGCTCCCTACACGAAAGCACTGATTTGATACAATTTTGCATACGACGAGAGTCTATGCAAGTAAATGCACATGCTTAAGTTTGTCATGCACAAGTTTAGCAGGTCCCAGTCTTGAATTTTTACATCTTAAAATGTTTTAATTATGACAAAAGATACGAAAAAGGTTCCAGTTTATTTGTTAGACAACAGAGTACTGATCAGACACTTCAACTCACAAATTCCCCATTGAGTTCAAACTAAATCTTTTCAATTCAGTGACCGCTCGTGGTAATCGCTAAAGTAAGTATTTTGAAACACGGAACAAATTTTTCAAGAGGGTTAACATATATTGTGCAATGTTTGAAACCAATTTTCTTATGAAATCATTGCCAAACTATCTTTTCTTATGATTTCTCTGTACAGTGGATTTGAAAAAAGGAGTGTAACGTTACAAAGATTCACAACAAAGATATTTTCCATCTCAAAAGTTTCGCTTCATAACAATTAGGCCCTATAGACACCACAAAACTTTGCAAAGTATTTCGAGCAAGATTGCGATTGGCTATTGTCGATTTGCATGACTTATGAGATTCTATAATTTACAGCCGAATTCTACAAGCAAATCTAATTGTTCCACTATAAACCTCAGTAATCAGTCTGACTGTAATTCACTCTTTGCAATGATAACGTTTGAGTGAATAGAGGATTAAGGGCCACAATCATCAAATCTCGTTTTGGACATGCAACAAAACGTAATGCAAAAATCAAAGCATCGACATTCTCAACATTTAATTTAAATTATCATTTACCTCGCGTCAGGCAAGCCGTGCTTACCTTTTTGCGGGTAGTGAAGGCCACATAAGTTTCAACTAACGTCAAAGCAAAATACGTTTTTCTCGATATGAAGCAAATTTAAGCAACCTAAGATTGTCGGAGATCCTTACTAAAAGATAGCTAACGCGTTTCCCTCTTTGATTTGTAAGTCCCTTTCTTCACACGAAGATTTTAAAAATTCGTGCACGTAGGTGTCTCCAGCTATGAACTACTTTCTCAGAACAATGTAAGTTTGATCTTAGATACCAGGTTTATCTTTACGGGAATTTTAATTGATAGCTAATTAGTTTATATCCAGCCGCTGTTAATGATTGCTGATTGGCAAATCGCTGTTGGAGTTTGCAAACAGGGGCGTCAGTAAAGTAATGACCGTTTTACTAGATAAAAATAGTTGCTCCTTCTTTGTCCACCATTTACGGGGTTATCTTTTACAGAGGAAAAAACATAGCTTAAAAAGTTCGAATAGGAAGTACAATTAAGTTTACAATCATTATTTTTTCATCTTTTTTTCAAACAAATTCTCCTGTTGCGATTTTTACTTGTATGTTTTATACAAAAAACCGTATTTTGGAATGCCTATCAAGTTCACAAAATTGTAATTTGTTATTCTAGTGGAACAGTCATCCAGTGTACTTTATGCTGTATTAAGATGAAATTTAGCATATTTGAATGAAGATAAAACAAATATGTACTGGGACTCTGTGAAAATAAAGCCACCATGACCGTGTACTGAGGCTTCTGAGAAATTAGGCTGAGAAGTAAATTAAAGGTTGTTGACTCGTGCATTTTGTGGCCCGACAGGTTGCTTGACATCTTTGCAGAGCTAATACCTGGATTGACACCGTCGTTTATATCGAGACAATTCTTCTAACGCATTTTTTCAAATAATTAGTGAAATACTATGACTTCCTGATGTTGTTAGAGACAGAAAAATAATAACTTCATCGCCCAAAAATTGGTTTTCAAGAAAAAGAGATCTTCAAACTGTATACTTGTCTTGTGTCACTTTAGTTGAAAAATACGCACGTCACCACAATTCTAAACAAAAAATTATTTGCATTTCTTGTTGTAATTCTATTGTAAAAGCTTTTGAATGATTCAAATTATCTGATCAATGAACGAAATCCTCTAGTTGATTAGGGTACGATGGATTAGTTATCAAACTATGATATTTGGATTAAGGGTTTGATGGTAATACTTTTAAAAGGTTTAATCAAGTCTCTGTATATACCAAAAGGTTTTGTACAATCAGACTTTGACAATAGTAGGATTTAAACAAACTCGTATTCCTATCG
>JAOBRH010704655.1:1536-14901 GCA_027575125.1 Umimayanthus parasiticus | reverse complement strand
CTATTAGGCCCATGCAAACGGACGCAAAATTGTTGGCCAACAACACCCAAAATGTTGGGAGTTGTTGGTACTTGTTGCGTCCGTTTGCATGGTCCTTTACACTATTTATTTTGTTAAACTTCTTATAAAGGTTATACAAACAAATACGAATAGACTCTATGAGTTATATGCTATATTCTACAAAATTATGCAAAAATACATATTATTTGTAAAGTAGAGAATATTTTATACCTGTTAAATGAGTTCAATAGGAAAAATATTTTTGTTTACTTTTTAAAACATTTGTGCAATAGACAACTTCATAATACGCTCCAGTGACCATAAAAACTTTGAGTCGAGGCCACAGGAGCGAAAAAATTGTGAAAAATTGGAACTTGACTTCGACTTAAATTTATGATCACAAGGGTTCATTAACATCTTTTTCTTTCTTATTTCTCTTGTTCAAAAATAAGAAGAAAAAGACGTTAATGAACCCTTGATGATCACTGGGGCATATTATGAAAGTTGTCTGTGATTCGAATTTTATGTTTTGACCGTTTCTGCGTCTTGGCGTAGATTTGGTCCGAAAAAGAGATGTCTGCAATTGACGAACTGCTTGTTGACAGGGTAACCGAACTGACGAAGTGTAATACTATATTTATGAATTTATTAATACACTAGAGCATGTAAATAAAGTATAAGAATGACACCATGTCTATCGGTACTAGTATACAATTATCTGTCGCATTTTGTAGAAGGGACTTTGTTCTCCAACGCTTTCTGTACCAAGCCTCCACTATCCCCCATCTCCCCCCACGCCTCTTGACGGAATTCTCATATTCACTTAAAGTTACCACAAAATTGAACAGACTACTATGATGTCACTGACGTAAAAAAGTCAAATCAGTAACTGATCTTCACGACATCAGCATGCAGGATACCTATAAAGCGTGTGCAATTTCACAACTGATTTCGGCTCCATTTAAAAACAAACCCTAGACCAATTGTAGAACAGGAGAAGCCACCCACTATGTGAGCACAGTCACTGAACAAACACCAGCACAGGCAAGAAAATCAGAACTGACACCCTTAATGAAAATTTGCGTTTAACGCTACAATTCAGTACATTGATTTAAGCACGCGCGAGAAATAGAAAATAAGTTGAAAAAACACGATATAGTATATTTCAAAACTAGCCGCTTAGATTATCGAGGTTGAATTAAGAACATCCTGAGATTGAATTCGGAACACTATGGCTAAGAAGCTCTAAGATAAGGCGATGAAATAAATATACACATCCTTTCTTGTAAGAATATAGTTTATAAGAATATCGAAGCTCAAATTTTCCACAATTTAAGACTAAATTAAGACTGAATAGATTCTAGGCTAACTTCCACAAAATTAAGGCTCCGTCGGACGTGTTTGATGGGCACTTGCTGTATACCAAGTCTCGAGTAACACAAAGTCTATTTTAAAAATAGTTGAAGAATATATTTAGGCTCAAATCTGACAAGTTTTAAGAATGTTAAGGCTTAGTAAAAATTATGATATGTAATTGTTTTGATTTAGTGCGCAAATTGATCGAAGAAGGGCAACTATCCGGATAGAGGTATTCGCAACCGCCACTGAACTTCTTGCACCGGATAAAAAAACCCCTTCTTCAAGGTTCTCTCTCTTTCATTAGACCTAGTTAAAATCCGAAGGGCAAGCTGAAATAAAGCAAATATCTGCCGGCATGCACGAAGTTCTATTGACTATTAAACGGGCAAACGAAGTTACATTAAATTTTAAGGTAATTCGTGCCGATTCTCTCTATATATACTCTTCCATGTAATCAGTTTTACACACTCCCACACACAGAATCCATACAAGAACTTTAAAGTTATTTTTCACAGCGGAAACCCAATTACCATTGTGACGTGTCGTGAAGAACATGAGCTGATTGTCAAAGTTATCACGTTTGTACTCACAAAAAGCTGTAATTTACCCGACTGAAGTCTGGCCAGATGGCGAGAAACTGTAATAAAGTCATCATACGAGTCACTAAGATACAATCGCAGTCTCGTCTATAAATAGAAGTCATCTTCTTAGTATAGTTGTCTTTGTATTCGGTTAAACACTAGTTAGAGCCTTCTGTGTCAATGTTTTGTTTGACAGGTACCCGCTGATTCTTCGGGACAACATTGTTGATATTTGTTTTTCGAGTTTTATTTAAAGAAAACAACCTTAAAATTGCTGACTCTTTCAAAACGTCTGCCACTTCTACAATTATGCCACCTGCAGGAATCAAGAATATAATGAAGCAAGACATGACTTAAAAAGCGATCAAACTTCTTCGCCTGGTTACGATTTTCGCCAATGTTTGCCACCAAAGCCAATCAGTTTTGTGTTACCAATAAAATGGCCTGAACAAACATTAAAAATTGATAAGTTCAAGATGCTTCCATGACACCACCTGTCTTCATTCAAAACTTTCAGTACGCATAATACGGATCCTTAATTCGCTTACAAACCATAAATGTCAAGAAAGCGGAGTTTCGATTAACTGTGGCGCTCAATAAACGGCGATGGCAAAACACGTGGAAAATCCTTCATGTTGGGTCCCGGTTGTGCAGGCCAGTTTGTTGGGCATGGCGCCTTTCTCGCAGACCTCCTTTCCAGCTCCACCTTCGAGGAAAACCGACAGAAGAATTGTGATAAATGTCAGTGGAAGAAGGTATGAAACTTGGGAGAACACTTTAAAGAGACATCCAGAAACTCTGCTGGGAAGCGAGAAAAAGGAAATATTCTACGACAAACAAAAGGAAGAATATTTTTTTCAGACGGACCCATATTTTTTTCGGCACGTTTTGAACTATTATCGCCAAGGAAGGCTTCATTTTTCTTTAGAAGAGTGCGCTTGTGCGTATAAGAAAGAACTGAAGTTTTTTGGCATTTCTACAGATAACGCGAGTTTGTGTTGTTGGGAAGACCTCGACGAGAAAATCATGGCCCAATCGCGCTCGACAAAATCCGGCAAAGAAGTTTCTCCTAAACGCCATTGTACTTGTGACTCCGGACATAAAGCACAAAAACACACACTCCGTCAACGACTATGGTCAACATTTGAAAATCCTTATGACTCTAACATAGGAAAGGCGATCTATTACGTGACCGGGCTCGCGATTGTTCTCAGCATAATTATGACAATAGCGGAGACAGTTCCTTGTGGAAACCAAAGTTGCGGCGAAGCAAACAAGTCGACTTTCCAAGTCATTGATGGCACTTGTGTTATAATTCTCACTATAGAGTTTCTGGTGCGACTCTATGCTGCCCCAAAAAGATTGCCATTCTTAAAGTCATTTCAGAGCTTTGTTGATATAGCTGCTGTTTTGCCATTCTATCTGGATGTTTTTCTGGAGAGTACGGGAGGTGTAGACGCGCTGACAACGCTTCGTGTTTTTCGCGTGCTTCGAGTGGTGAAAATGTCTGGTCGTTCATCCAAACTAAGAAATCTTGGTTCTTCAATCAAGAACTCCTCATCTGAACTTGGATTTATTTTATTTTCGTTTTCCTTAGGCGTAATTATATTTTCGACAATAGTTTACTACTGCGAAAAGGATGTTATCGATACGACTTTCAAAAGCATTCCTGATAGCATGTGGTATGCGATTGTCACCATGACAACCCTGGGGTAAGTACAGCATAACACCTTAACTCCTTTTAACATTGAGTGTTCCAAACCATGGTTGCCAGTCACAACTTTTTTGAGGTACCCGTAAGCTCCGGGCATCCTACGGAGTTTTGGTCCATTTTTTAAGTGTTTTGTCACGAGGAAATTCCCACGAATTGCTGTTTTTCCTTATTTTATGCCAATCACGACGTTGCATCAATAAACTCGATGTCTTTTGGTTTTGTGTTATTTCTTCAACCAAACAGCAGCAAAACAGCCAAGAAACTGCACTGAGCAAATGTCACCCAGTCTCCCTTGAAAAGCTTTAAAGCAAGCATCGGTTTGTTTTAAAATTCATACTAAATATTTGCTCTTTATGCAGCGAAGTACCTATTTTCAAATTGCCAAGAATGTATAACGCTTCTAATATGTGAAACACTTTCATAGTAAACCTTAGGAGCTCTTTTCTTATTTAAAAGTTGCTGCAATCTACTGATGGAGAGTGTTTCTGAAATCACCACAAAACGTTAATTACTTCAACTGAAAGAACGGTACGGGCCTTTTGAACATACCTACTTGTATACTTAACACACATAAACTTTGTTTCAACTCCAATTCATAGATTAGCTTTTTGAAGCTTTTGGAGTATTGGGAGAGTAGAAAGGTCTAGTTCCGCTGTGAGGCACGTCGACCACCAAACTTGTGCCATTTTAAATGTTTTGTCTAGACACAGGGGCGGATCCAGCCTACAAATTTGACCGTGTCACCGGAAGTTGGGCAACACCCAAATACTAATAGTAATACTAATAGACAAAATAGTTGCTTTGCCCGTCCGAAAATCTGACCATGTCCCAAGCAAAGTTGGCCATCCCCTGGATCCGCCCCTGAGACAAACTTACAAATGCTTATTTACGGTTTACCAGCGACTTTCGTCTTTTAGCCGCCATAATGGCCAGCGCATTTCACTATATTACCATAACTTTCTTACAGCAACGTTTTTCCAGCAATACTGAATTGCTATTGTATTTTGTAAGTTTATTCTTACATTTAAATAGTGACGTTCTTACAATGGTGTTTTGTATTTTTTGTTACCGTACATATTCAAACAAGCGCCCAGCCCCAATTACGCGCCAAGGCCGACCTCCTCTCCCCAAATGTAAATACTCGCTATGAAGTTAAAGCAGTGTTCTTTCTTCTATGTTTTGTTGATGGAGAATAAACTTGCTGAAAATGTGCGGTTAAAAATGGTAAAAATTTGATAAGCGCCCACCTCGAATAAGCGCCCAGCCTAAAAATAAAAAGAAACAAACGAGCGCTCGTGGCGCTTATTCGAATAAAAACAACAGTTTAAATGCATGACCCCACCAGCTCTCCTGATACATTTTATGGTGTTAAAATTTAGTCTCTGACTCAGGCCAAACTATACGAAATTCCCTACCCAATTTCAGACCCGACGCTTTAACACATTTCCAGGTCAGACATCTAAATATGAATGTTTAATATTGCACCATGACCTCATAGCTTCAAAAACTTCAAAATCTAGACTTGAAAACGTTTGCACATACCTACGCCACATACCTACGCCACATACCTACGTCACATACCTACGTCACATATCTACGTCACATACCTACGTCACATACCTACGTCACATACTACGCCACATACCTACGCCACATACCTACGTCACATGCCTACGCCACATACCTACGCCACATACCTACGTCACATACTACGCCACATACCTACGTCACATACCTAAGTCACATACCTACGCCACATACCTACGTCACATACTACGCCACATACCTACGTCACATACCTATGTCACATACCTACGTCACATACCTACGCCACATACCTACATCACATACTTACGTACTCGTGCAGCCTCATTATACCCAGATTTTTGCTGTTACCAGTTAATCCCAAATACTAACGCTCGCAGCTTAACGCGGATCGGCTCAGTTTCAAGGAACATTCGCTAAACTTACTATTAAGCGTCGTAAAAACTCTCATTCCAGCTCATTTATACTGCTTCTTTATATGAAAAATGGAAAAATGCTAACTACTTTTCATTTGTTTGTTGACGTATTTAGACGAATAGCCATTGGTTACTCTATTTTAACAAAACGAAAATGTACGTCGATGACGATTTGGTTGTAACGAGGTAGTTCCCGATCTTTGGATATCACACGAGCTGGTAGTGGTCCATAAATTTAATTCCAAATTTACTTAAAATAACTAAAAACCAACATTTATTCAATTAGTGACAACATTAACCCTTTGCCTCTGTTTTCAGGTACGGTGACATGACACCAGTTACAGCGTTTGGCCAGATTACCGGAAGTATATGTTGTGTAGTGGGGACGCTCGTTATTGCACTTCCGGTTCCGATTCTGGAAATGAAAATGAAACTGGGAGCTTCGAAGGCAGATAACGATGAGTCGAGCGACGTATCCGATGACGATGACGAAGAGACAAAATCACACCATTGTGAAAAGGAGGAAGAGCAAGAGGTTTAACGTTTCAGATGAGCGCTCGAAAATGAGCGCTCTTTCACATTGACGAAGCTTCATTGGTTTCTTAAGGTCTCTCGAGGTGGGGGGGGGGGTAGGGGGAATTTAGGTAGTTTTCAAATGCTAGCTGAGGGAGGTAAAGTAATTTCAGATGCGACTATGGAGCTGGGGCCATCAAATTATAGACCAGGTATTGGGGGAGGGGTTGAATTCCCTCTAAAAAGTGAAAGCCCCCTTATTGGTCGTAGTCTAACTCCAAAATTCTAAGTCCTGTTATTCAAACAAAGGATAACATATATTATTAAATATACGTGTTCCTAATTTTGATTGAACAACGTTAACGAGCAAATTTTATCCACTGGACAAAATTATCAGATCTTTGAACAACCGGGCCCTGCGTCTTACTTGTAGTATGATCAGTGGTTCTTACAAAAGGTCTATCACAAGTTTTCAAAATTCAAACATTCAATATTGGGTACTAATGGTGGAGGAAAGCATTAGTACGTTTGCAATTTCATAGTCAATGTTGTGCAGCGTATGGAAACATATATAGATATTTTATAAAGAAAATACATTATAAAATATAGTACAAGGTTGATCGCTGCAAATGTTAATACTAAAATAGATAGATCGATGTGGTTTTAACACCAAAGCTGAAGTTAACTGGCTGCTTAATTACAACTTTTTCAAATCCCTTTTCTGCAAGAGAAGAGTCGCCAACCTAACTCGAGATGTGGTAGCAACTACAATCCTTTAGGAAATACTTTAAAAGTAGAAGATAAGTGGTTATTCCAACCACAGTTAATAGAACGAACTGGTTATGAAACCAGGCCAGCTTCGTTGTTATTGGTTGTTCGTTGGCCTTGACCGTGCACAAAACACAAAAGGTATTCAAATGCGTATGAACAACTAACCAATAAGGGTTTTTGGCTCACACGTAAAAGAAAGCAATGCGCACAGTCACGATTTGTTCAACATAACACAAAGCAGCTTTGTTCGCTCCTATTGAAGTTTGTTGAGCTTCACAACCGGTTAATTCTGGATCAACTATGTTCCAACAGCCAATCACCGATCAGTGTATTGCTTCTCCTAATCCTAACAAATTGATCCGACACTGAGCAGTAGGGAAAATGTTACCTTCTACGAGTAGTCTGATATTGCATTCCGAAGGAAACTTTATACATTCAGGACTAAAAGCTTAAACTTTTTTGTGATTTTCTTCGAGTCTACCTATACGTGTTTTCACATTCTCGTGCACCAAAATTCATTCTCATGCACCCGCCATTCTAAAGACGCGTTCACACGCGCGATATTTACGGCGATTTTAGGTGCGATTTTTTCGCCTATTTCGACGGATAGAAAAATTCGCACGTGTGAACAGCTGTCGATTTTACTGCGATTTTGCAAACTCACGTCAACGCAATATCACAGATGTTTTGAACATGTTCGATTTTAACCGCGATATTGGTGCGTTTTTCTTCGCCGAAGAAATCGCACTTAAAATCGCCGTAAATATCGCGCGTGTTAACGGGCCTTTAAGATAAATGTTGCGAAAAATATTTGAAATTCTGTAGCTCTAGGTAAGAGATTTTACAGAGCAAGCGAATCAAACGAACCTCGTGATATATACAGGCAAAACATGCTCCTTTTTTCCAGTTTTGGAATTTTGACAAGTTTTCTAGTTTATTTGCATATTTTACACTGAAACTTCCAATAAAGACACTAATATGCGAGGTGTTGTTAAATTCGTTTAAATTTTATCACTTTATTCACAAAATATATTTTAATTTTACGGCCTGATTACACAAAAAGTTGCTTCTAGCTCCATGATCAACCTGGACTGGCGCGGCGGTTCACCTTTGTAATGGATTTACATGTGAGAGTGAACCGGAGGAGTTGCGGAGGAGTTTAAGCCCAAAATTAAAGTTTCTCGAATTAAAATCAAATTTCTCGGCTTTCCTAACACAATAGTCGTAACTGATCTCTCTAAAGTGTAATGCAACACGCCCACATTCATACAAAATCAGGTCCGATTTACAAATCTACACGCACTATTGGCACAAAAAGTTATGGGGGGGGTTTAGGGTCTTAAAATCAATTTTCTCGGCTTTCAAAAGTTGATATCTCTAACATAATAATGTTTTAAATATATTTTAAAGTGAAACGTACTACACCCTCCCTCGTACAAACCCAGATCATTTACAAATCCTACGCCGGCTGCTATTGGCACTACAAAGTTATTGGGGGTGGATTTCGGTAGAAAACAGCCCAAGATCAAAGTTTCTTGACAAAAAATCAATTTTCTCAGCTTTCAAAAACAAATAACTCTAACACTCTAACACAATTTGTTTTTAAATCTTTTCTGAAGTGTAATGCAACATGCAACATGCAGTAAATTCAAGCCCCTCGCAGAAACGTTCTTGATTATGGTTTTTAACGTGTTCATCCTTGTGTTGTTTGTGTCACTGATTTCTGTGGCCGTTTTGCGGCTTACCCCTCGAACAGAGATTGGCAGAGTAGCACAGGCTTCCATAACAGTTTTCGTGGCATCAATTCCCTATATCATATCAGTTATCAGCAGCGATGTTTCAAACACAAAACTGCATAAACTTGATATCGAAAACCGTCTGAAGGAATTTGTACAAAGTTACTTAAAAGAGTCGGAAAGTACTGGTGACGAGGAAACAGAAGACACGTTTGAATACGTGTCAGCGAGCGACTTTGAACTCGGCCAACGTCTAATTCCGAGCTCTTCACAAGGTTTCTACGGCGCAACTGCTTCATAAACAGTGCATCCAGCGACTTTTCTTATTCTTCGCGCTGCGCATCCAATGTTTTATGTGAGCTTAGTAACCCAAAAACCTCGTCTCTTTTCTTTTGTTTTTTTAATAAGAACATCACCCCCCAAAAATGATGTCTCAATTGCTCTCAAAAATCATTCATAAAGAAATAATATTTTAAGAGCAATAAAAATTGTAATATTCTATCTCAGAGTTGCTCTTTTAAAAAACTGTTTCTTATAACGTCCAGAAGCTGTGCACACACATTGTGCACAAACAAAGTTAAATATAGACTAATTAAAAATACTCGGTCATTATAAACATGCTGTATTACAGAAACTACATGTACATTGTGGTACTTTTGAAGTTACAAAGTTCTTTAATAAAATGCCTGTCAAGTTCATTGGCCAGTGCTACGCATACTTATAAATATTTTTGATTTAAGGCGAAGTGATCAAAAGTCAAATAATCTTAGAGTGACATGGATGTTAACACCTACTTTGTAATGTTTTCAAGATTTAATAAAGAATCTGATGAGGAATGTTCGTTTTCCCTTTTTCATTTTATTTTCACGTCAAACCGGACAATATGGCAACTGGGTAATCTAGCGAGTAGTCAACGCACACAAGTTACACAGCGACGAGAAGATAGCGCTAGCATTTCAGTATATTAATGATCGCAAAGTAAACCGTTCAGGAAATATTTAGTTTATTTAATGAAATTACACACAAAAAACTTTCCGTTAGATGGGTTCACGTCCCCAGGGGGGGTACTCCCATACATAAGCTAGATGGGGACGTGCCGCCCTTCAGGGTATGGTTTTTCGACCGTCAGCTCATAAACAGGGTCTCAAATTCAAAGATTTCCGAAGATTTTTTATAAACAGGGTCTAAAAATCACACATTTTGACGAAAAAATGAGTGGAATTTGACCTGAAAATCATACACAGGGTATCAATTTTTCAAGATTTTTACGAACTTTTTATCATAAACAGGGTTAGGGTTTCAAGGTCCGGGGGCACCCCCCTACCCAAACTTAGGTCGAGTACCCCCCCGGGGTTCACGTAAGATATGTTGACATTGTAAAATCGGCAAATGACAGAGGGATTTTTCGAATATATTTGCAAGAAAACAAGTAAGATGCTTTATTCGTTGCGGGTGTTAAAGAGAGCAGGCGTGGATGAAATGTCTATTTTAAAGGTCTATCTAAACACTACAAGACCCGTGTTAGAGTACGCCATCCCAGTATGACAGGCAATTCCTGATTATCTTTCAGATAAAATAGAATCTCTTCAAAAAAGGGTTTTGCACATAGTATTTCCTTACATAGATAGCTATAATAGCGCGTTCTTAGCAGCAGGTTTAGAGACTCTCGAACATAGAAGGAGTTGGCTTTGTGATAAATATATGAAGAGAATAAAGACCAATACCAGCCACCCCCCAAACGCACTTCTGCCTCGCATCGGTAAGACATGTCAATATTCCCTGAGAACAGAAAAAAGAGACATCCACTTCTTCAGGGATAGGAAGAACTGTAACTTGAAAAGAACAGAGGATTCTTTTTATGTTTTTAAAAATACTTTCCTTAAATAAATGCTTTATGTGTAAATAGTAATACTTTTACAGTGTATAAATAGTAGTATGCAAGTAAAAGGCTTGTAGACGACTCGTTAATTTAGTAAGCTAACTACAAGATAGTTTTAAATAAACGATTATTATTATTATTATTATTGTTATTATTATTATTATTGTTATTATTATTATTATTATTATTATTATTATTATTATTATTAAAACTATAGTTAACTGTTATCACTATTATTATCATCTCCATCATTAGCGTTGTATGTCGATGTCAAGATATGGTCTTTGTCATAGTCATGATTAAGGTCATCATCATCGTCATTATCCTCAATATCATTCATCGTTATCATTCAACATCACAATTAATAATCATCAATATCAATCATCACCATTATTCTCAAGGATCATTATCATCATCATGTCATATGATCACTATAATATACAATTATCAACACCATTAATCATCGTTACAAATCATCATCAGTATCATCATCACCTTCATCATCATCATCATTACCATCATTTTTGTACTTGTGCATGTGCCTATTCCATAACTGTGAACACTAGTTCAATACCTGATGCGGCTGTCAAGAAACTCTGCCAGTTTCCTTGCCACAGTCCGCTCTAAGTCCCGCTCTCTGTCCTTCTCAAGTCTCACATCGCCATGTTTGTTTTTCTCCTGTAACTGGAGCTGCAACAAGCGCAGCCACGATACTCGGAGCTGCTGGACAGCTGACAACACTTTCTGGCCAGTAGCACTATCGGAAAGACGAAGTTCGAGCCAACTGTCGGTCACAATGCGAGTGACGTCAGCATTAGTATCCAGACTATGCGCGAATAGGAGTAGGGTCTGGAGGGCTGGCACACGCATGACGTTTACCAAATATGGTTTGTTCGTTTCCAGTAGAGAAACAAACGTTAACAGCTGGTGTTTGCTGCTGAAGTGACTGCGCGTTCCGGAAGCCTCGGCTCCACTCGTGCCAGGCTCTTCCAACTGCAAAACGTCCACTTGTGTAGCAAAAACACTGGTAACATAAATATATGAAGATATTCGTAAGGACATATGTCTAATAAGAAATAATTCCAAATGAAAATAATTGTATCAGCAAGGCCTTTTAATTTTTTAATAACTGTAACGCACATTTGACCATTACTATATTATTTGCTATACTATTTTGAGTGCCAATGTTATGGACAATTGCAAACGTTCTCACTCAACTCAAGTCGCTCGGATTCATGACATAACACAGAAAATTGGTCATTACCGTATAGTTTCTTCTTGAAACGTGAAACTGTTTTTCCATTTTTCCGTGATTCGTAAAGAGACTATTCTATTTCCATGTTTCAGTGAAACAAGATGCAATACCCTTTTACTAACCCATAGTTTCTTCCTGTATCTCTGAAGAAACCGTAAAGTATCATAATGTATCTACCTTGTGGGGTGAAGTAACAACGAAGGCTTGTTCCTTGTGTGAAACAACTGTTCCGAATCAGACTTCCAGCAGTTACTCTCATCCGGGATAGCGATATTTGGATACAGGCCACTGCACAAGATAATTTTCAAAAGGTTGATATCCCTTAGGGTGAAAGTCCGTCTTGCGGTGCTGGCCTAGTGAAAGACGTTCATTTGTACAGGTGAAGTTTGAAACAAAAATAGAAATAGCAAAACAAATACGTCGATCTTACACGTTTTCAAGAACTAAATTCTTTAGGCGCTAAATTTAAGCACTTTTAAGGTCCGTTAAGCACTGAATTCAAGCACTTTCAAGGTATTTTATGCACTGAATTTAAGCACTTTCAAGGTCCGTTAAGCACTGAATTCAAGCACTTTCAAAGTCTCTTAGGCACTGAATTTAAGCACTTTCAAGGTCCTTTAGGCACTGAATTCAAGCACTTTCAAAGTCTTTTTGGCACTGAATTCAAGCACTTTCAAAATCTCTTAGGCACTAAATGTGGGCACTTTCAAGGTCCGTTAGGCACTGAATTCAAGCACTTTCAAAATCTCTTAGGCACTAAATGTAAGCACTTTCAAGGTCCGTTAGGCACTGAATTCAAGCACTTTCAAGGTCTCTTAGGCACTGCGGGATTCAGAGATTTTTCAGGTCTTTCAGGCACTGAATTCAAGGACTTATAAATACATGCGTTGAATTAATATAATAATCAGATCTTTTCACTATACAAACGGAGACAAGAGCTTTACAACAAATTAACATGATTTCAGTCAACTGTATCAGGGTAACTGATTTGTCTCACATAACCAAGTTTCGATATGTAACAAAACTATTTGGAACAATTATCTATAGACGAAGGTGAGGATTAAATCCGGGGAAGTTATAACCACTTAAGGGGTAGGGAGTTAGGGGGTTGGGGGGTAGTCTGTCACACGCAAAACGAACCTCGTGCAGTTTGTCTAGATCGTGAGTTAGTTTAAACTCCAGGTGACGGATGTCAGTCCCAGTCTCCTCCTCACTGCTGCTCTGCTCGTCATCTTCCAGCTTCAAAAGCTTCCTCCTTCTGGAGGACTGGTGGCGCTCTCGCCTGAGTCTCTTGAGTTCACGTCTGTTGCTCTTTTGTTTGTGGCGTTTGAAGTCTTCGTTGTCATCTTCTTCGTCACGCTTCAGCAGGCTCCGATCCTGGAGACGACCGTGTAACGTGATTTGCTACTGCACAACGCATTTTTACTCAGTCCATAACGCAACGCAACACGTCACGCTACCGAATATCTCAACATGACCTAACACAGTAAATATTGTATAAAATAATATAAAATGACACAAAACAAGCCAAAACATTGACACGACACAACAATGCAAATTAACACGACACAACAACACAACAGAACACAACACAGC
>JAOBRH010703545.1:0-14917 GCA_027575125.1 Umimayanthus parasiticus | reverse complement strand
CGGAAAAGAGCATCTGTTTTCCATGTTCGTTCAATGTTTTTCTAATAAAATGTTTCAAATTTGCCAGCGAAAGGGGGAGGGGGTGGGAAGGGGGGCTCCACTAAACCTGCCCTTGAGTGTGCGTATTTGGGCAATGTGAGTATATGTGAGTATTAGCGGTATTTGAAAGTGTGTTTCGTTGCGTCTTTTGTGAGAAAACGTGCACGTGTTTGGTAAGTGAAGGTGGGCTGGGTGTTTGCTTGAGTGTCTCTATCGCCGGCCACCAGCATCTGAAACAAATATCTCATCAAATGCATTATTTCCAACTTTAAAACCCTGGGCTTGTTAAGTTCTTACAGGGGGTTTGGGGTAGGTTTATTAACGGGGGCGGGGAAAGTTGTAAGCGATATAAATAGAACGTTTTGGAACAAGTAAAATACTATATGAGAAATAACTAAATCTATCATTTACTATGACATTATTACTCAAAAAATGGCTTACAGTCGGAATACATTAGATGGGCCTTTATGTGAAGGGGTTTATATCCGGAGGAGGTTTGTGAACGGGTAGGGGTGGGAGAATTTAGCGTGGGCTTTTCCGGTATGGGACTACATACCAGAGATCGACTCCTCTCCCCTTCCTTTGATTTCTTTCTCCTCCAGCTTCAGTCTGATTGGCAGACCAAGGTACAACTCGTAACCGCTACCATACCACACCAGCAGCTCCGTACCGCGGTAGATATCCGTGATTGCCTCATAAAAGATCTCGCTTCCCCGCTGGACTACGGCCATATTTTGTTCTTTCTCATTGGCGGCGCAACTGATGAACTTCATCCAATTGTTGTTCTCTTCTGTCGCATCGATGTAGTAAGAGATCTTGTCTTCGGAGAAAATCTGCAGCAGGATAAAAATGAAAACAATAGCTGTATTTAAGTTCTAAATATTTTAAAGCTCACGGAAAAAGAACCTGACTGACAGGGAAAGAGGTGGATCCCTATATGGGACAGGCACTATGACCTGTAGGTTGTGGCTACAAACGTACCTCCCACATGTAAGAGTTGTCACAGTCATAAGACACTTGGTCAGGCAACACTACTCTCCCTGTGTACGGCCCAAGCCTTGTCCCCCTCGGGATCACTAATTGGCTGCACACGACCCCGTAAGGGGGAAACTCTCCTGGATATTTGTACACAATCTGTACACCGGGTGGTGCGACAACATGTCCTGGATGTGGCTCGGAGTGGGAATGGGCAACACTCGACAGAACGGGCAGTCCTGCGTGGGGGAAAAGATGGCATTCGTTGTGTTTGTAAGGGAGTGGACGGGGAGTCAAGTGAGGGTAAGACTTCCTCGCAATGTTTGCGGAACAATTCCAAATGTTTTTGTTGAAAAAAAACTGTGAAGTATTAGCAATGTATTGTAACAAAAAAATAATCTTCTTTACCACAAATGATTGATCATTAAGGTGCGGTAGCAAGGTACCAAACAAACACAATGATTTGATCTGGTTCTAAGGTTCACGTCATAAGCCGTTTAAGACATGAAAAGGAAATGCAACTGCAGCGCTAATATTGCTGATCTACCATTTTCTCATTTAATACAGAGATGGCTGCAACAAGAATGAGCGAGCTTTAACTTTAAGTTCTAGTTTAAGGAAAGCTAAAGCCAGATCATTTGGGTGAGTTGGTTTAGTAGAAAACTCTTTGAAAGGGCAGCGTAACAAACTTCTTTTCGAAGCAGTCAAGGTGCAATTCCTCAAATAGAGGACGATGATTAATAGCCTAAAAATTGATATATAGCTTGCTTCAAATTATTTTTATAAACTCCAAAACTTCTTTTAAAATGCGCCAATCTCACCCAACACCACAATCATTTCCAAAAGATCTGAAATCGTGCTACACTCTTTAAAAAGAACCCGTCTAATCTAAGGGCTGAAACTGGATCTTCTTAATTATACACTAGTCGTACCCCCCCCCCGTCGGGGACATAGCTATGCCAAGGAAACCTTTTGAACAAATATTTTGCCCCATGGGGTGATATTGTACCTTATGTATGTTGACAAACAAGTGTCCCCAGGGGGTGGGGCATTTTCTCTGTTTTGACACAAATCCACATATGTCCCGGGGGGGAGGAGGTGGGGGTTACGTTTGACTAGTGCATTATTTTGAAGATTTCAGCCTCAAATGTTCTTAAAATGTTCATTTTTTTTGGATTGGGTAATAACATACCTTAAACGTTTTCGTCCTTGTCAACCCGTAGAAAAGAAAGTTAAGACCTTATATATGTGTATAGGGGTTGTGAGACAGGAATGAGGCCCTTTCTGTGACAAAGTGTGTCGATGTTCTTATATTAACCACACGGATATTTATTGTATACAGGTAACAGTGCCCTTACCGCCATCAAAGTACTATATACTTTAGGGTTTTCTTAAGACATGTATTAGTGTCACTAGTTGGCTCTGTAGATCCGTATTTGGAGTAACCCATCGGGCGATGTTGCACAAGCATATGGCATTACTCTGCAGTTTAACAACAAAGTATCGCCCCTTAATGTAAACTAAATGTTCCATATGCCTTTGTAGATTCATATTTGGAGTAACTATCAGGCGATGTCGGTTGCACGGACATAAGACATTATTCTGCAGTTTAACAGCAAATTGAAATTATCGCCTCTTAATGTAGAGTGAAATCTTCTATACGTATTCCGACCCCCACCACGTTCTTAGGGTGCGTTGGAATGACCTTATTCCATCTATTCCAGAATAAGAATAAAACTTCAAAATTCACAGAACAATCAAATATCTAGTTAAAAGTAATGACTGGGGCGAAAGATATAACTCAGTTGTGTTTTTTTTTCTATCTTGGTAGGAATTGTGGCTAATAAGATTGAACAAAGTTTTTATTCTGTTTATTCCTATTCCAGAATAGAGTCGATCGAATGCGTCCTTAGCATGTTCTCAAGCTCTAGGATATTCCCAGCCTCAACGTCCATATAAAATGATTCTTATATAAAAAAAGAGTGTGTAGCAAGTTATTGCATGGGTTTGGTTCCACTCGTGCAATGTTTTAAACACCCGTTTTTACCACGAGGAATATGGTTGAATTAGTATTAAAATATGGTGAAATCCTTTCAAAAGTTGTTACATTTTTCGTTTGTAAGTTTGTCCTACAGCTGTCGGTCATTTGCTTTGGTTTATTTTCACACAGAGAAATCTTTGTTTGTTATATCAAGGGTACGTTCATTAACGTCTTTTTTTTCTTATTTCCAAAAATAAGAAAAGAAACACGTTAATGAACCCTTGGTTATATTACACACCCTTCTGGAATTTTTCAATCGTTCACAACACCCTTTTGCGTAAGCAAATTTCCCTATATTTCTAAAGTGAGTTGAAGTTCATTGTAAACGAATTGGTTAAAACGCGACAAAACATAAACTACCCCCGTCACCTAACACCTGCTGTTCTTATCGTTCTCTTTAGTATCTTCTTATTTTTCTTAATTCCAGTTGTTAATCATTAACTTAACATTAATTTTTGATGTTTTAGTAGTTTACTGGCGCTTACTTTTAGTTTAAAGTGATAACAATGGAATAAAATGTATTGTCTTGAATCAGATTGAATTTTCATTAACGAATTCACTCTAAGGTTTTGCTACAGAATCTGGCACGCTTTGCAAGTCAACCCTTTTATTAAAGTTGACAAAATTTGAAAAACTCCGCTCCGCAAATGGTGCTCCACCATCCAGTAAATAACAGTCCGCTTGACGTGACCAAGGGTTTGGGGTAGTTAGCAAAGAGATACAGATTGGATACATATTCAACGGTAGAAATACATCCTTCATTTGTTTTCCATTTTCTATTGATATGTGAAGTACCACCTGCCTCGCACAAATTATCACCACTTTTGTTCCACGAAGCTCCCGCGGCGATTGTTTGAACAAACAACTATCTTTTCAAGGAGCTGATTCAAATTTGACGCAGATCTTTTGAGTTATCATTCAATTTCGTATTATATCGATAAGCTAAGGATTTGAAGATATCAACAACTTCAGAAAACGTTCTCGTGACAGCTTTTTTATGTTGTTTACGTTTATAATTCTGTTCTAATCAGTACACAAACGTTCTGGTTGTTCTTTTTCACTGAATTTGAGTTTTGTTTATACCGGTTTTTCTATAACTGTAACTTAACGGTAACTATTTCTCAAGTTTTTTCTACTTTTATTTTCATTAATATGGTCATGTTTATATTTCTATTTCTGCAACTGCTTTCCTTTTCTTTAAACTGTGCTCTATGAAAATGTCTAGTTACGAAACAGCGTAAGTACACCAGATAAATTTTATTATATCTCCATTCAGGTTTAAAACTGTATTTGTCTTTAATTTCATAATTATATATTGAATGATTCTTTCGGAGAGAACTCGCCCCGGGAGCTCAGACAGGATCGACCACGATCAGAAACACCTACACATAGATACACATACGCTCGAGTCAGACTGTTTTGTCGTTGTTAGAATTTACTTTTCGTTTGGTCCTGTGATATACCATCATGATTCTGCTAATCTATGAGGTTTCAGTAAATATACTTAATACATATGTCTTTTTTATTTCTTTTTTGTGCGTGCCTTTACTTGTTTACCACGATCCTTCGAATTATCGTTTTTTCAACAGTTTTTGACTAAGTTACAGGTTGAAGGAGAAAACAAGAACAACACTGAATCATTAACTAATATTAAAATGCGCGACTAAAGATCAGAGAAAGCCTTGTGCTTACTTTGTACAAACAAGAAAGAAGTGTAAAAAATCTTAATAGAACCAAGGTAAAGCTATCGATTAACAATTTCACATAAGTGCTTGCAATTTCATTTTGTTTCATTTTCGTATGTTAATTTTCATCATTTGCAGATAATCAAAAGTTCCTTGGCAGCTAGTAATACAGCTAATAACTCTGTTTCTATTTCAGTTTTTTTCGTTTTCAAATAATGCCAAATGTTTTCTGCGTAGAAACACTCAAGCTACAAGTTGTAACAAAAATATAATTCGCTTTCTTTTACGTTTGGAGGGGGACAGAAAATCCACGCGAAAGTAATTCATGGACTTTGGCCAGAACAAAGAGGTTGAACAACAAGAGTCTCCTCAAACCGTCAGCTCATTCATTATCCCGTCATTTAGTGCCTTACTGATAAGTCTGATAAATCTATTGAAGACCCGGATGGGGTGAGATATCATGCGGTTATGGTTAGTGATATGCGAGTTTGCCCAGAGTGTAGTCTATGAGGCGCCAGGAAGGAAGCTAAGGACTTTCACTAGTAGTTCAGATTAACAAAACGTCTATTAGGGAGTAATTAATGGTCTGAACAATCAAATTCAGTTGAAATGGCTGCTCTTTCATGTGAAGTACCTATCTTTCGTAAACAGCCGTTAGAAACACAAGTTCACATCTCAGTAAATAGCCAGTTGCATAAAATCATGATGTGGCGTTTTGCTATATAGTTCTTCAACAGGTTTAGAGAGAAAATGCGATTTTAGTCATACCCCTCTAGCCTCAATAAGTCATTATAGTTGGAAACTTTCAATAACAACTTCAATGGAAAACACAAGATGAAAAGCTTACCGATTCTATCAGATGCTATGCAAAACTTGCCTGAAACTCCGGCCAATTTGTTGTGACGTTTAACTGAAACAGACGCGACCATCTGAAATTTCTTAAAAGGCTTTTTAGAATAGTATATAATTTAGTTCAAGCCTGTCTGCTTCTTCGCTTTTTCTATTAGAACATTTAAATGGACTACAAAACTGGAAATTTAAAATCCTTCAGGAAAAGCACAAGATAACAGGACAAAGAGAAAATTTACCGATTTAATTTGATAAAAAACACTGAAGCTCCGCCAAATTTTTCAGTCACTCAAAACGGTCTTTTGAGGTTGACTGAGAACTTTTAAATTATAAAATACACGATGAACTTCAATCCTGTTTGGTTCTTCGTTTTGCCGCGTACCCGAATATTTAACATCAAAAATCGTCAGTAAAAAAGCTGCAAGGTTCTTTAAAATGCTGATTAAGGCCAGTAGTTATACTGGCATCAGTTTTTGTTGGAATTACGCCGAGTGACAGATACTAAAACCTGAACAAGTTTGTCAAAAATGCTGGACTGAAAAAAGTCATTCAAATATTATAGAAAAAAAGATATTGACAAGCCCAAGAGCATTTCACTAATTTGAATTATTGCTGTTCCTGAAAACTCGAGTTTAGCTGTAATAACAGTGATGAAATTAAAACTGACGTATTTTCAAAAGGACAATGTCATGTATCAACTGTATCGCTAGTTTCTATAATTTTGTATTGAAATATTTAATGTTTGTACTTATTTTGCCTCAAAAACTGTTATACCTCGATAAATGTGAAGAGCTTCAAGCTCAGCATTTCACTTTATTTCATATACATGTGCTTAGCTGTACTTTAAGATTGTTGTTTTCATAAGACTCGAACGAATATGAATATTTATATGTGACATACGTGAAGAGATTAGACTTTGCCTCAATTTGCAAAATATTATGTTTTTCAACCTTTATTCTTCAATTTACCGAAAATGTACTTAAAACATTGTTTGATTTGAAGAGTTCTAAAGGCTGAAGATCTGAGAAAAAAAAGAGGAGTACAATCATCAGAACAGCCAACAGGTCAGATAGAGTTGTTTGGTTCACAAAACCGCTTTGAGAAGTATAGAGGTGTCCAGTCATTAGCAACTGTTTTGAAGCGTCTTCGGTTTTATTTGTAGTTACAATAAACAGTTTTGGAAAAACATAAAGATACATAAGTATTATTACCTTTTTGTGCGGACTCTTTTCACAAGAACGGCCAGGCTAAAAGATGACTAAAACTTTAGAAAACGTTTTTAAAATACACTGGCCTTGGTTTGACACTAAGAAAATAACTTCCTCTATACTATAGATTTTGAAAGCCACAAATAAATCATCGTGAGAGAGCAGTATAATTCCAGATTTGATCTTGGTAAAAACGCAAAAGCAATGCATTTGGGTACATGTATGAACTGACTTAGAGTTGGGAAACGACTTTGAATGTATTTACACAGACTCAATTCCAAAATTATCAAAGACACTTTTAACAACATGATTCGAGGTTTAGACTGTGAGTCCAGCATTAGTACAAATAATAGAAGTTCTTATAAAAATAAAATAAAATAAATTACTAACTACTGTAGTCCATAGAACTTGGCGCAGCCTGAATTGAGCTTATCGAATTTAATAAATTTTGTCTTGCTTAGGATATCAACAATTTGACGACAGTCAAGAAAAGGTCGAGTACATTAAGCTATCGGGCTCGCCCTGGGACAAACCGGAAGGAACTAAATTGTGGTCCATTAACCATTTCACTTCTGTTCACCGAAGATTTTCTATCACTGTAAATTATAAATATGTAAAACTTGTTTGTAGCGTGAGCTTAGTATTGTGATAAGAGTTCGTATTGGAACTCATAACGGTGGAAAAACAAGTGATTTGGGTGCCAAAAAGAATCTTTATACATCATTGTTAAAAAAGGCTCTGACATAGAAAACTTAATTGGGAGGAAAATCTTGTGAATATCGGAAAAAGAGGCACCGAGCTTATGAAATTTCATCCAAACTTGTGAATATGCCGGCTTGTTGTTTTGGAGTAGTGATTCTTCTCTACAAGTGTTGTTTGTTTTTCTTAAACTTAGCACGCAATAAGTACTTCACTTCGCAGAAGTATTCTTAAACAAACGCCTTTGTCTTTTTTTAACAACTTTTTTTTTAATATATAAAATTCATAAAACCGGTCTTCGAGAATTGTCACTTCATTGCATACACCTATGACCATTGTAGCCATCTCTTGCTGTAATCTCAGTCTTGCTATATTGCCAGTTTCATTACCGTGGGTTTTTATCCATCCCCGAACTTTTTCTTATATTCATCATAGGACTGACATGTTTTCAGCTGCGTAAGAACTTCAACCAGCAAAATTTAGATATCTTCTCGTGTACGTTTTTGTCTTGACGTCCACAAATGAAAACATCTTAAAACACAAAATAATTTCAGAAGTCTTCTAATTTTACTGCTTTGCATTGGCAAACGTTGGTGCTGATTAAAACTTATATTGCGCAGTGTATACATAATGTTGGCATAAAAAAGACTGCAATATCTCCAATTTTATTATAAGAAAGTGTACTTTAATTCAAATGACGCACTTCAAGAAGCCCAGATAAAATGAATATGGCTCTTATTTTATCAAAAAAATTTTCAGCTTAGAATCGCCCTCAAATTTTTCTTATTTCTATACGTGACAAAGCACACGAAGCATACGAAGCATAAGGTTCTGAAATTAAACCATTGTTCTTAATTTGTTCAGAAAATTTGAGCAAATTTGAGCTTCAGTTCTATAGTTATGTTATTAAGTGAGCCGCACATGTTATGAAGATGCTATGTTCATAGTGTATTTTGGTTGTTGGAAAAACTTGAACATTAGAATCGTCTATAATTTGAACACCAATGCAGCCTTCTCGTAGAACCAGAACATTAAAACACGATTTACTGAATCTGATCGACTACAAATCCAAATCCACGCAAAAAGAAAAAGAATTCAGTGACACTGAAAAGTCGAAACATTTTCTATTTGCTGTTCACGGCTATACCGGTCAAGTTCAAAAGATATAAAACGCATGTTACCTTCACAAAATATTCTAGAAGCTAAAACGCCGGACGAGAAAGCCAGACTCGTTTTTAAAACTTATTAAGCGTCAGTAAACGTTTTTATAACTGTGACAACGGGATATCGCGGTCGAGTTGTAACGGCCGGACTACAGATTTGGAAAGTATCATTTTTCTGACCAATTCCTGAATAACACTTGTTGTTTAAACTGAATACAGATTTTTTCCAATTGTAACACCTTTAACTCTTTCTTTTTTCTCCTTTCATGTTTTGTAGATGTTTAACCAAAGAGACTGATATCAAACTGTGTAAGATTTCCGACATTTCATGACTTTTGTTCTAAAAGAGAGTCATTTGTGGAAAAAAGCAAGGGCAAGGTGTAAATCTTTTTGTACTTCACCAAATCTGGACCGTGCTAAACTAATTTTGTTTTACTTACGGCATTTACAGAAAAAAGCTGCCTAAATAAAACCGAGTAGATAACTCGACCATAATTTTCGAAATTTCAGAAACTCTTCCTGTTACAAATTTTATGGCAACAAAAGCCGTCCTTACAAACAATAAACTCGCGTGAACGGTGACCATGCAATTTAGAGTCGTTTGAGGTAATATTCTAACAAAGACAGCTTTGTGTTGTTTGAAGGTCTTTTCTTGTCACACTTATTCTATTACAATTATAGTACAAGATTGTATCACAAGATTGTGTCCATCCTTTCTCTTCTTTTAACTTCGATCACTTTTAGTTCTTTACGTATCTAGTGTTTGTATGTGAGCAACTTTTAATCAGTGGTACTCTCGAAAACCAACGCAGCTAACTACGCGCACAGAGTTCTGCAACTTGACAGCAGAGTCAAACCCATATTTTAATATTTTATTTAGAATTACGTTATATGAAACGAATTGAGACTTTTAACACAAGAAAACGTCTCAACAATCTTTCGAACATATAACGAAAAAAATAACCGAAGAGAAGTTGATAAAAGTTTTAAAAACAAATCATTTGCCTTGTGAAAGCCAGTGCCCTCTTTTGAGTGCATCACAACACCCACAACACAATGTCGAGATTCGAGTGAGACCTTTCAAAAGACACGTCCATTTTAGGGAGCGTATTTCAGTAACGGCTTCGAATGGTTAAAAAAAGGTGAATAAAGAAATAAGTATATGAACAAGCTATTTTGCACCCCATTCAGGCTCCCCGGCGCGGCCCACTTGCCATTTTCGTTCATCGTAATGTTTGTGTATTTTTCCTGTGTTCTAAACACACCACACACATACATGTGATTGAATGTAGTTTCATAATACCATTGTCAAACTTTATTTCACTTTTATCTCACTCCTTAGGTACAAAAACTGTGTATACTTTCTATACAGATGTCAACTATATTTAGATGAAAATGAGACGAATTTTACTGGCAATTTCAATGCACAGCCCTTTGTTACTGGGCTAGATTCGGTCAGATTCTCACAAATGAGAACAATTAACGAATAGAATTGCATAGCTGTGTTAGTGTTTAAGTGTGATAAAACCAAACCAATAACTCAAAATAAAATTTAAACAGACTTTACAAACTGAAGTAAGAAACACATAAGGTTTCTAATGCAGCTTACATTTCATTTCCTTTTACCATTCCAGTGCCTTTTGCTCTGTGCTCAGTCGAGTTTGTGTCCATCCCTCGTCATGTTTTACAAAAGAAATTCTGAATTGTACTGGTATGGATGTTGCGTGGATATGTCCATTTTTGTCGCTGTTAGTATCACACATTAGTTTTCATATATTTTTTCCCGGCTGAAGTGGTTAAAACTTTACAGGAGAAATATTATATACGACCCCCTTGACCGTCCATGCTTAGCTCAGTTTGCCACATGTAGAGGGAAATTATCCCTGGGACAAATTTCATCCTTCACCGTAACAGTGATTATCATTAAAGAATGAACAATTTGCTGCCTCGCAAGATGTCGTCAAAACACTGTTAAAGAGTTAGAGAGAGGGCTGGGAAAAGTAGCAGCTTAGAGAATTAGTTGATGGGGCTTTAAAACAAGTTAAACTCCTAAATCTATGGGTCTCATTGACTAATTCACATTATTTGATACTTGCTCTACTCACCTTCAGAAGGGCTTGTAATACTGTATGAGCTGTTTGGCTCCATTTTAACTTTAGTTTGGGCTAGTGCGTGTTCTGTGATGGAGTAGAGATTTCTGCAAGTTCCTAACTCCAACAGAACGAATGCGACTACTGACCAAACAATTGATTAGCGCTGGAACAAATGAACAGTTTTCTCCATGCATAATTCAATGCATCTTATGACATCCCTTGATGGCCAGCCATGAACCGTTTTGTATAGCTGAATATGGCAGCTGCAGGTCCCGTCATTTCAATTAGTCTTATCATCAGTTTCGTTGCTAAAGGGGAATGCTCTATTAATGGTGGAAACTGGTTCAAACACGTGTTTAAGGAGTCTGACCTCGACACGTCAAACAAACTTCTTAAGATACTGTCTCATAAAAATTACGCCCCTCCTAAGAAAGACAGACAAAGAATCACACCCCAACCCACCGACTAGGAGAATATCAACCATTGTACGTGCCGAAAGCCCCTAGTGCCTTTTGTTTTAATAATGCATAAGTTGCAAAGTTACCGTTGTTTTGGGAGATGTTTACCGGTATCCGTCCTTTTCGGCTTGTTCTAAAGACACATTGTACACGACCCCAGGGTCGCAAATCGTTATATTTGATGCTCTTACGTTGATTGCAGTCTGTGATAACAGTAATTAATTTCATGCTTTAACAACTTTTTTTACAAAAGCTTCCCTTTTGTGATTGTTATTTTGTTACTTTAATTGCTTCGTATAAATTTGTAAACAATTAAGATACTGTTTGAGTAACTGGAGCGAGAAAACAAACAAGACGCTAATTGGTTTCTAATACACTTACGAACTTGTCTCACAACACAACACATTATGTTAATTTGGATGTTTCAAAATGTTTTAACTTAAAGGTGGAATGCTTCTGGGCAACACAAACAGCCAAAACAACATTGATACTAATGAGGAAATAAAAAAAGTCTTAAAGAAGGCACAGTCAGTAGAAGTTGATATCATATTTTTAATAACATGCATGTCTGTATATCTGCGCACAATTAACCATTTCGTTACCGGTAGGAAAAATTGCGAACATCAGCTGATAGTTTTTGTGTTGAAAGTGTATCAAAAAGCCTTAGAAGCCGATATGATTTAACCAGATGTTGTCTTTCTTGACTTCTCCAACCTTTAAGCAGTTTTGTAAAGACACTTGTGGCGAGGTAGCTATGAACCGCAGGTTGACTGACTGACTGGTTGCTATAACTAAGGCTAGATTTTTAATTCGTTTTCAAATCAAACAAGAAGTCGATATTGGCTGGGTGGACTTCGCCGTCTTTGTAGGTAAGTTTTGTCTGCTGCAGATTGTTTTAATCAAGTTTTGTTCAGTTTATGATTTTTAGTAGATTCTTCTCTGCTGAGACGTACTCAAATACAAATCGCCTACCAAGAAAAGAAAACTCATTTCAACACAATCTGCGTCATTTCGCTGCAAATCATCTAAAGTGATGCACTGCAGACTTTTCCCGTGCTTTTAGCCTTTGTGTTTAGCTCAATTTTGTTTTTTACCAGTTCGACTAGTAATTTCCAGACTTTTTGCAGTCTTTCTTTCCCTTTTGTTTCGTGTCAGAGGAATAACTCCGCGTTTCTCCAATCTCAAAGCCCCAGGTATTTAGCAAAAGCGATGACAAAACACTAATTTGAAGCGTTGTTCCTGTTGGGTTTTTAATAGCCGTATATTACATCTGGCAAACCTCCTCTACATGCACCACAGCACGTAATGCTGAATGAAAACAAGGGAAAAGCCCATAACATTGGGAAATAAAGAATGGACACCGGGACTGAAGCACACAGGGCGAATGGGGTGCAACCACTCTGTTGCTTTCAGAAGCTGCTTGCATCCGGTGCTTTAATACAATATATCTATTTGAAAGGATGGGTTTAGCGGAGGTGGCATATTTAGAGAGATCGAAACATCTAGTGTCGTCTTTCGATGTCAAACACGCACAAAGACATATCTGGGGGTATCGCTAGGATTGTATGCTCAAAATAAATGACTCAGTTTCTGAGTTTTAGTTATTTTTATTTAAAACTGGGGTTCCGCTTCGTCCTTGCCTTGCTCCTGTCCAGAACACACTGCAACTATAATGTCAAAGCAGATCGCGATTTCTGATCCTTTAATAACCTCTTGAGGCAAAACCCGAACAAATAGTTTTGAAGAAATGGGAGCTGCGTGTGTATAGGATATTTCTTATTCAATAACACTACTTTGAACACTTTCTATGCCGGCTAGACACACACCCAATCTAGCTACACAATAGTTCTCTGATATAACGTATTTTCGTTGTGTGTGGGGGAGGGTGTGAGTATGGGAGGGTGTGTGCGTGTGTGTGTGCGGGGAAGAGGGGTGGGGGGCGGCGGAGGGTAAGTGGGGACTAGGTGAACTAAATATAATCTGGACGCTAGTCCATCTTTCTTTTCAGTCAGACAATAGCTGTTTTCTTCCTAAAGAAAGCAAGGGGGCTAGTTGCCAGTCGTTCCCTTTGCTTGAACCGCGATAGCAGTTTTTACATTTGTCCTTGTGATTATTCAGAAACATAAAAGGCCAATGTGTACAACAATTAATAAATATTTTGTTAATTTTATTAAACAAAAACAGAAGAAAGTCTCTCTCCTTGGAGATCGGGCGCCAAGGGACTAAGAAGGAGATTTTGTTTCACTTGTTCCTCGACATCTACATCTTTCACCAACTCTCGCTGTTCCTCATACAGCTGATAAAAGGCCTGCACACAATGACAATGACAATTTTGTATTTGCACTATAATTTATAATGATTATTTATGACTTTATGCATTGGTTGTATAAACTAGCCTCATCGCAAGATGCTAGCTAAAGGGAAAAAACCTTTGTGGGCTAAACAAGCCACTCTTAGCGAGTGTCGATGTGTGGCATGGAGCAAATGGTGTTTTGTCGGTGAAGAACTTTGACTTGACACACGTATTATTTGTGGGGCTTGAAACCGCTATCACAGGATATAAATTACAAACAACACTTGAGGCAAGTCACATCAAATACAGTGTGTAACATATCAGAAATTTGACAAACGTATCAGTTGCGAGACAAGTTATTATTGAAATCGTTGCAATAACGTTAGAGAGTCCTATCTTTGAACATCATTTCACCAACTTTTACTGTCCCGCAATGATTTTGATGTTTCAAAATAATTGCGAGACTTAAACTTTAAAAATTCTTTAATCTTTATCAAGTTTCAAATAGCAAAGCTAATCCCGATTCTGCTCAGATGTTGGCGTAACTTTCAGGTTGTTGAAATTGTTATAACAAGGTAGAAATGAGTCCTATCTTTGCACAAAGTTGTTTCGCAATGATTTTATTGTTTCAAAGTAAATTACACGCTGTTAAACACAATGGTTCGGCAGTATTTTTTTATTCTGACAACTTCAGGTGCCGATGCGAGACAAGTCGCACAAAAATTGCGAGGTAGTCATCAAAGTACCAAAACACGGACTTTATGAACTGCGAAGTGTTCGCAATCTTATTACTGTATAAATACGTTCAACCTTCTGTAGTTTAGTTTGTTTGTCAAAATTCTTAAATTACTGATCTAACTTTGTTTTAAGACCCGTTTCACGCTGTAGTTTTCCACGCAGCCTGTCAGATTTATAAAAGAAATCTTTTAAATCCCTGTGTCTTGCTTTTCCAAACGAGGGAGGGAGAGCAGGGAGAGAGTCGCGCGATTTGCACTAGTTCCAATTCACTATTTATCAGATATCACGTACCAAAACTCACTTAGAAACTGCACTTTTCAGACGCTTGACAAAAAGAGGCTTTTTTGTGGTCCGGCTGTTGAACAGAACCTTTCACTCTACTTATTAATTTGAAAGAACTAGTCTGTTCGATACAGCTCAATATCAGTGTGTTGTGATGTTACCGCTGTATATAATATCTGCTTTAGTACACGAGACATGGATAATTGGTTTTAGTGAGATGCAGTTAACTGGTTCTAATGATATGCAGGTAATCGATTTTAACTAATGTAATACTGGTTTTATTTTCCGAAACATTTTTGTACTCCATGATCGTATCATATCGTTGATTCACAATCGTCCAAGATGATTTAATAACTACTAATAATACTAACAGGCGCGTAGCTACCTGTAAGCC
>JAOBRH010701325.1:0-14962 GCA_027575125.1 Umimayanthus parasiticus | reverse complement strand
CTACTACTACTACTACTACTACTACTACTACTACTACTACTGCTACTACTATTACTACTACTATTACTACTACTACTGACTACTAGTACTACAAATGTCTATAGATTTGGTTACTATCCAATATCTATAAATCTGAAAACCAAAACGTTCACATGTTAAAAGTTGAAAAAATGTTTTTTGTACCTTTTGTCTTGTCTTTGACTAATTCGATTAATTGTCTTTAATATCTATACTTTTTACAACAACGGTTTATCATTGATACACGATAAAAGCATACAAAAATATCAGTTAATATGTGATCGGGTGGCGAACCCCAAGCTCGGTTACCTTCAAAACAGTTACTTTTTGGCCGTTGTAATTCTGAACTAAGTTTCCAAGCAAACCTTTTGAGCCGTGTTAGTTAAATACAGGTATACCACATGGGAACGAAATATTTTGTTTTGATAATTTGTTAAAAAAAAAAACACAAAGGAAATCGTCGTACTTTAAGACCCCGTCCACACTACATCGTTTTCGTTTGAAAACGGTACTGTTTTGTTTCGTTTTCAAAAAGATTTGCGTCCACACTTATCGTCTTCGTATCGTCTTCGCCTGTCCACACTACAATGTGTATCTGCATTGAAAACGCTCTTAAACCTTATATTCCCTTCTATTCTCCCTCCATTCTTCCTCCATTACTTTCCTTGCGACAAATTAAAGTTAGTTGCCCCACTAACGCTGGACTTGTTATTTAATAACCGTCTAGGTATTGGCGGGCTTCGACCGAGTCGTTTTATCCTCGTTCCGCCCGAAGCTGGCAAACTAAGAAGCCTTATAACATCTTGTTCTTTTCTTGAAAAATATCAACAGGGTTAAATGCGCTTCCAATAGCGTCAAAAGACTGAAAATCACAGCGATGAACAAGGAAGCCACCTGGAATCGTCTGTCCGCCATCTTGGATACTCTCGGTTGGGTGGTCTGCAGCCCGGTCGTGTTGTTGCGGTGACGTCATAGTTTTCAGATGGCAACTTTTTTCGCCGTCCACACTGGGAAAACAGCGTTTTCGAACAGTACCGTTTTCAAATCGTTCCACTCTGGAGAACGTTTTCGCATTGATCTGTTTTCACTGATCGGTTTCGGCGTTGTAGTGTGGACAGTAGCCGTATCCGGAACAAAATAGTATCGTTTTCGTTTGAAAACGGTGTAGTGTGGACGAGAACTAAGCGATGACAAAGGTTGGCTCTCTGAATGCATACCATGAACTGAACGTAGAATTCGAGGCATTTTGTTTCTCTTAATTACATGTATTATGTAGCACTAGAATATCAGTTATGTACCAGAGATACAACAGCAAAAAGTCAGCGTAAAGTCTAGAAAAATTTGCGTTGTAAACACTAAAACAAAAAAAGTACTTTAATTTGATTAGACAGTACTTAATGATTAACGGGCATTGTTTATTGGCCTATGACTGATAATAACGATGCTCTGCAGTTCTATCGGTGCACTATAATTTTTTCGTTCAATTTATTGTCATTTTCTCTCCTTCGTTAGTTCAAGACATGTGTCACCACCATTGTTTACGTAAATGCTTTGTAAAGTACAATTGCTATTATTTCAAGGTGTATTATTAACCTAATTTTATGTTGTTTGAACACTTGTTCAGGCTCTTGTCTTGGCGGCAAAAAGCAATTGTTTCGTGGTGTCTCAGTAATTATTGTATTGCATGAAGCTAAGCGTGGCTCATGTACTGCAAACTTTGTCGAATAAACCTGATTTTATCACATACATCATGCACAAGCTTAGTAAAACTTAGAGGAACTTAGTCTGAATGCTATGCTCTGAAAACTTGTTTTATACTGATTTAATTTTCTTTAACCATCCAATGTATTTTGCGCAGGAAATGAAGGGCTTTTGTTGAAAGTATTTTTGAGTTAACTGTCGTAAAATCAACTCCGACACTCGTTTCACAATTGAGATCAAACTCGCTTGTTTTGACAGATTTATTGATCAAATTCACTTCCTTTTTTTAAAAGAAACGTATACATAATAACAATATGTTTTCTTGAAGATATTAAAGAAGTGTTTGGTCACGTTTTTTCTTCACACTGCAACAAAATGACAAAAATATTTTTCTTTTTGCCTTCGGTACAAAAAGATTTCAATCAAGACTGTTTTGATCAACATGCAATATTAATGTTCTACAGTGTCAAATAGTTTCGCATAGTTTCGTTCTTTCCAGCATCTGCTACTAGGTTCTGCAAGACTTAATTCCGAATTTTATCAATCTCAACTTTGCCTAAACTTTTTGATAAGCAGAAGAAGATTACATAAAACTGTTTACTGAAAACCTCTTATTTTCAATATTGTATTTCCCAAGCCAATTCAGCTACGTTCTTCTATCATTTCAGAGCAAATCTTGTGGCTGCCCGGTTGAGTTATTGTTGATGACTGCGCTTTTCTTTTAGAAACCAAAGACTTAGTATCTTTTTCAGGTAATTAATTATCTGTACAACAGCCTGCAAAGTGGCCAGAAAAAACAGGGAACGTGTGTTTTCTTTCTCAATGAAGTTTGCAATACCCGTAGGTTGTTAAATATCGGCACAAAATTTACACTAGTGTCAGTGGGTTATAAATAGAAACCCCGTTGTGAGTAATAGGTCCTGTGAGATAAGTCGAACTTGCCCTTTGAATGAGATTTTCCAATGCTTAAAAAGACCTAACACAAGTCCAGTTGTTCCACTGGATTCATGCAAGTCCAGTTGTTCCACTGGATTCAAGCTATGCCTAAGGCTTTTTAGTAATTGAAGAAACAACGCCTTCGTGTCCGCGGGATTTCTCTCTCATCTCTCTAATTTGCGACATAATATGTTAAATCTGTATTGCTCTAGCCTCTAAATAACGGTTTCTTCAAGAGCAAAACAAATAAGACATTTTATTACGTGCTTTTTTAATTTCATTTTTGGTAATAAATACGTTTATCGATCCATATTCAGGGCCATGACATTCACAAGCGTACTGTAACCAATCAGGCCTTCATTTCAAATGGTTGGAAATCGCCGTTAAAGGTGGAAGAAACCAAATTATTTCAAATAGTGTATAGGTGGGAGAAACAAATATTTCTGTTTGTAAACGAGCTTCCCTTATCCAGTAAAAGGTTAGCGATATGAATTGTCACTGAGGGACTAAACAAATAGATACTTTAATTTGGTTGTTGGAAATAATTACGGGTGTCAATTAACATCCTAGAAGAAACATTTCGCCCGGTTGACGGAAAGCACCTGCCCCGATTTACAAGTATAATACGATACCATACAATGCTGCAACTAAATTAGACATTGTGAGCGGAGACCTATCAGAACACTCCCTAGTCATAATCCACAATATAGAAAGAAGTCTTCTTCTAAGTGGAAGTGTGGCGGTCTTTCAATGGACAAGACATAGCCACACGCTTGTTCGCGTGGATTATTTCAACCAAAATATATTACAGTGGTCATTAGACGGCTTTGGTTGGAGTTGTGGGCCAGTTTCCTCGCGGGATTTTGGTTTCCGGCAAGTAGCCACCATAAACCTTTAAAAGGCGAGAGTTTTGACGGAGGAGGCCCTACAAAAGGTATGTCCTTAAGATTTTGGATTAAACCTCGCGCGTGCCAAACAGTCAGCTGCGCGCCTTGACAAATATAGAACGTACGCCAGTTACAGCAACTTTCCCCTCGACATTTTTGCTCCATTCAAGAACCCTAATAATATACAAAGGCATATTAATCATTTATTTAGCCCTCAGTTAAATTTTCGCCGGAGCGTAAAATTTTATCCGAAACTTTTTAGGAGAAGCCGAAATCAAGGCGATCGTGATATCAGATGATATGTGCAGATATTTGAGGTCTCCGTGCATTAAAACTAAGGGGCACTCGGACCAATTTTCCTGCAAATTTCTAATTACCAATGTCCACATCTTTTGAGCCGTGTCCTTTACAGTATGCACCAAACAAAACGGAGGGCAAATTAACAAAAAAGAATGGAGACATGCCCTTCCAGAATAAATCAAGGATATTGTTGCAGTTAGTTGAGCCCTGTTGAATTAAGTAAGAAGAATCGACTTTCTAGACAGAGATAAACGGGACTATCAAAAGTAATAAATCGTTTAATGTCATGTGTTTAAACACTTCACAAGGACAGTTTTCGTTCAATGACAGATTTGTCTTTTTATCAAGCGACAGTTCAGTCGAACCATAAAATTCAACGAAATTACTGCAAAGGAAAGTTAACAGTTTACAGTTTAGGAGCAACATTTTTTTAACTAGTCACAGTAAGTTTTGAAACAAACCTTTTTAGTATGGTAAATATAAAGTTGGAGACTTGAAGAAAATTTTGTGTTTCGTTGTTCTATCTCATCTACATTTTCTGTGATTAATTTCCTATCCGAATTGAAATTTTCTCGATTGTTGGTTTAGCTCTAACTGGAATGATTAAACTGATAAATGATTGTGGGTCCAGTTAAACAGAATTACATTGGTATTCTAGTAGAGGTTCGTTCGAAGCGTGTGTATAATGTTTCTTAATCTAAAGTTTACAATTTCAAAAGAAAACGGGCAGGGAATGGCTTTTTACAATTTGGCCGTTTATTTGGACACGCTTCAAAGTTGGTTCATGGTGGTCGTGGTGGTGCGTAGATAATCGAGCAACCTGCAGCTTAAAAACCTGAATTATCTCACTGAATTTCAACGGGACACTTGAAAATCCATACCCAGAAATGATATATTCGCATTGTCAATGAAAATTGTTTGTGGTAATATACTTCTATAAATGAAGGCACTTTTTAATTTATCTCCCAAATGTTTAACGACTAACTCAATAGAACAGTATGCGGTAATGTATATTGGTCCAGTTGCAATTACAAAATTCAACCATGAAGTCACAACAGCACCGTATGATACAGCCTTCAGTCTCGATAGCCCCCACTGGTTTTGCTTTGTTGTCAAGATGTTATCGAATTTGTCCTAACTAATTGATTTGTTCGTGTTTGTTATACTTTTTCTTTGTAAAGTAAAGCGTTTAACACTTCTAGGTGTTTTCGTCTGATTCCCTTTTACCGCTAAACGTTCTTGCCGTTAAACCGGCCTCAACATTTTCACCAAAATGCGCTTTTCTCGAATTGTATTTAATCGCGACCGTTTGGCAGATGGTGAAATTATAACATGGTGGGAAGACGGCTTTTGAACGGACACCAGATGGCTTTTAATGTCTATCATTTTCACGTATCTGTCTAGTTTTCTTTTCTTCTTTTTCGCCGCAAATTCTAGTTTCTTTGTATACTCGATTAGCTTAACAAATTGTCGAAGAATTGAACTGGCAAATGTGCGTCCGTTCAGAAAGTGAGATTCAAACCAATTTCTTTATGAGTTGTGTTCTTGCTAAACATACGCGAACGAAACAGTAGCTACTTGTTTAAGATTTTACAATAAATGTGTCACATAATCACACCCTTTTATTGATAGAAAATCAACATTTAGCATTACAAAACAGGAAGGAAACCTAGCGGTGTGTACCATGAAGACATAATATATAAATATACAGAGAAAGGGAATCGCGGTCGCCGCTATATTTTGGAACAATAACCGTTTGGGCTTAATTAGTTTGTGGCCAAATTGTTCTCACCGAAGTGATTTCTTTGTCAATAAGGCACCCGGCGAAAAATCTTGCTATTGTCAACGTATAAAACTATGGATTTAAGATGATATAGTACTCTGCGATCTTCTTTCAACGAAATGAACCAAAAGGTGCGGTCAGTCGTAATTGATGCGCAACTGTCTTGCTTACCCGCGTTATATGCTTCTTAACTTAGTTTCTGAACTTTTCTTGGCTAAAGCTTGGTTTTATCATAATTTACGTTTCCTAAAAAAGTGTACAATGTATTAAATCTAGAAATACCGTTGAAAAACATTTCTAAAAGTGTTCGTTCTGCTCTATTACGTCCAGAAAAAATCATGCAATTTGAGCTCCAATAACAACATTTTTTGCTCTTCGCGACAGAGCTTATTACGTTCAGAAATACAATATCCGATAAAACAAAATAAAAATAAGTAAAACAACAAAATAATGTACTATTTGTAACCTCAACTATTTAATATACTCCTGTTTTGTATTGAAATCTAGGTTTAATTTAGACTTTTAATTTTAGTAACATTTTCGTAAGACAGTTAATTTAGTTAATTGGAAACGGGATTCCCGCTTGTTAAACGCGCAGTATCAAAAAATGTAAAATGTCAACTATAATTTGGACAATTGGGGCCACTTAATTAAATGTCTCAACAGTCTCAAGTGTTTTGGCGTTCTCAGTTTCGCTTAAAGTGAATCTCTTCAAGTAAATCAGCGGTAGTAATGATATACACGCTTTTTTAAAGAAAACCAGTAAATTTTGGCCGAGCCTCGTTGTTCTTAAGTTTTGCACAATTTGAGCCTCAATTGTTCTTAAATCGGTTCTTGTTTCCATCATGTCAATGATTATACACTTCGGCACTGTCATAAAAGTTTTAGTTTTGTTTTCAAAAACACGTGCGGCACAGTCTTGCTTTTCTTCAACTGCAAAACAAAAAACAAAAAAACCCCCAAAACCCCAAAAACCCGCAAGCCAGGATGACGTGATGTGTTGTATTTTTCAATAAAAACCTTCCGTTACATTTGAATCTGAAGCCCAGCCTCAATTGTTCTTAGCTTGTTCTTAATTTTTGTGCAAATTTGAGCCTCGTTGTTCTTATAAAATTGTTCTTATAAAAAAGCGTGTATACTGCGTACTGAGTAGCCAACTTTACATCTGTAGACTGTCCGACGGACATATTTAATTCTCTCCATGTGTCTTTGTACTAATATCTTGCCATTTTTAACTAATATAAATTAAGTTGTGAGATATTTGTATCTCAGAACGTGTTCTGCAGTTCTACTATATATGGATGTAGAAAGTTTGGCCGACAATCACAGGAAATGAAGTTCGTCCGTCGGTGCCTGGCAAGGTCCCATTCCTCCAACCAATTAAAGAAATTAGGGGCGGTTCGGTGACTGGAATCACAGATAGCGGCCATCTCTACTGGCACTTTGGTTTTGGTATTGTTGTTTGCACACTACCCTTAACTTTTTAAAGGTCAACCTTTGTTGAAATAGGTGCAAACGTCAGTTCCCGGACTGTTACGAGTCACAGGCTGCCCTATAAACGAAAAGCAGCGGGCAACTCTGAGCCACAGGTTGCCCAAAACGCAAAACTGGGAGATAGTACTGAGCATTGACTGCAATTTTTTTCTTGGAATTGGTTTAATGTATTTCATTTCAGTGGATTTGACTTTGTCTTCGATTGCTACCGCCTTGTGTGTTTTCATAGAGTTGTCATTTCGGGATCCTGTTGATACAAGCTTTATTTGTATACATAATGTAACTAAAATTGATAATTCTGTATAAATATGAGAGTATTCCCATCAATTGTATCAGACTTAAAAGGTTTTTCTGTATAAGAGACTCCGTTGATTGAGATGAGGTCACAATTTTTTCTCTGTCATGTACGTCCATTAATCTTATGGCTTGATCGATTCGGAACTGACAAAGAAGTCCCCTTATATTTAAAAATAGTCGTTTTGCGGCGAGATTTTTTTAATGTAACATGAATGGATAAAGCTACAGCGGTCTAATTAAGCCTTAGTTCTTCTCCCAGCAGTCGTGTCGATCAATCAAAATAAAGTTGCTGTTCATTATTAATGAGTCAGAAAGAGAACTTTTTGTTGTAATAATCTATGTACTTGTTTAGCATTCTTGTTTATAGAACAAACCTGACTGACGGAAAAAAGGCTTATTCTTTCCGATTATGAACTGAAATACAAAGTTATTACAGAATAGGACAATCTTTGCCTCATACGTTTGTTTTTTTTTAATTAGCATTTATTAGCATAACTATAAACTTTGTCAGACGAACAAACAAAGACTGTTCTGCCATGTTTTTCGTCTTTTTAAAAAGACAAAAACACTACCAGGAATGCTGCACTGGAAAATGACCTAAAACTCTCCAAACCTTCATTCAGAAATGGTTTTTCCAGTTTCTTAACAAGAGATCCAACACAATAATCTCGCCTGATAATCTATCCAAAGAAATTTTAGATTTTCCTAATGTCAAGATGTAAAACTTCTAATACTGGTAGAGATGAGCGTGTGTAGTTGTAGACACGTTCCCATTTGGTAACAAAGATGCCCTAAGTTATATAAACTTGAAAGAAAGATTTTTAGCGTGTTTTATGTGAAGTAAAGAAATGATAAAACATAAAAAAGGCTTCGTTTAAGATGTTTAAAATAATAATGTCGTCTGGACATAAATATCCGAGAACATAGAAAAAGTTAAAATACCAAAGAAAATTATATAACATATTTTTAAAATCTAAATATTCGAGGATATACCGTTTTAGGAAGTGTGAAGAAAATATCAGGAAGGGAAATTAGTAAAACATACATTTATAAGAATTATTCGCGGTTCAGCTTTTCACATTTATATTAAAATAATGGCAAGGTTAACGAATTTGGTTGATTGTTATACTTCGGTAATTTTAAGCTAAAGATATTAGTGTGGAAATGTTATGTTTGTGGAGCTGTTTGTCGCCTTCGACTTGCAATTCCAAGGCATTAGTTCGCTCCGTGCAAAGTTGCGCGCAGCAAACAGAAGTAGCCTTACATTCTGTGCTGCAAAATTGACTAAGTGTGAAATTGTGCGCAGCAAAACAGACTTCACGGAGCAGTGCCCGCAGAACGGTTATTTTCATTTCTTTCAACACGCTAAACGTTTTTGAACAATCTTCAAAACTCCCGCAAGTTTCCACTAGAAATCAATCCTTCCCCTCCCCGAATGTGTTCTTCCGGCTATTACACGATATCGATTTTGATTACACGATATCGATTTTGTGTGTAACATCGTTGCATTAAAAATCGTTCCCTTTGACATCATCCCGTTTAAGAACTCAGTGGACACGGAAGATCTCAGAAATGATCGAACATTCGCGGAAATGATCGAGCTTTGACTTTTTCTGCAGGTATTGAAGTCAGAGAAATCAATAGATTGGGTGAGGTAGTTAGTGCCGTTCGCGCAATGCATGGCTTGGGAATTTGGTAGTTATGTCATACGCACTCCCTCCCCCGGGGGAGGGTACTCCCATACAATAAGCTACACGGGGACGTACCACCCTTCAGGGTATGCTTTTACGACTTTCTGATCATAAACACGGGACAAAATGTTGGATTTTTGAAAATTTTTTATATAAACAGGGTCTAGAAACTACGTATTTTAGCTAATAAATGCGTGGAATTTGAGCTCAAATCATGAACACGGTGGTCAGTTTCCGCCGGGATTTATTCTCATAAACAGAGTCAGGAACCCTCCTACCCAAACTTGCTGGTTGAGCCCCGCCGGCATCGCACTGGCCTTCTGAAAGCTTTCCACAAACCGAGATCTTATAACTGTCAAATGGTATGTTGAGTAGTGTTTTTGCGCAACTTTGTTAGTGAACTGCGCGCTCTTTCACCCTTTCCTTACCACTGTCATTTCTTTGTTTCATTTGTTTCAAATCGCAGTCGGCTGTTGCGCCATTTTCGTAAAATCTCGAAATGGATCAATCTTTCTGTTCATTAGTATATATTGCTTACAATTACTATACTCTATTTGGCTTTGTGCTCGCTCAACTAACACAGAGAAATACTTGCAACTAGTGAGGTGTATCACCATAGAAATACGTTATACTTGACAATACTGAATCGGCTTAGTACACGTTGGCTTCTATTTGTTAAAACTGATAATAAGGCCGGCGCATTGAAATTCGGCAAACGCTTACCTATATCAGAAAGCTGATGGCTTGTTAAGACCAGTTCTCCAGTAATTTCAAAGAAGAAACGGCTTCTGTAGGCAGTGATTAAAGGTTTGTGATGTTAACTTTTTTCGTTTCACCCCAAACAAGTTTATTACAAGTTCCGGAGTTCATTATATAGGCGCGAAAATAATGCTGATGCCTGAATGTTATCAGATATGTAGTTTTGATGCGCTTGCTTAGTATCATAAGATTTTCATCGGAGAGCCACTAAAACATTGATTTTGCTTTAGAAACTAAGATAGTTTTTTGAAAATAATGATCAACCGTGTTTCAGATGGAAATGGGTAGAAGTTTTATTCACAGAAAGACAAAACAATTTCCCAAAATTTCTCAAGAAGTACCAGCTGCTGTAAGCAATAATTTCAACCGTTTTATAGTATGAAGATTTGAAGTCAGTTCAGTACCAAAAACCAAGGCCACCTTTTAGTTTTCGTAAAAATACAAGCGATTCTCTTTTCATAGTATGTTCACTCAAACAATAGAAAATTCTAACCTGATTTATGAAAATATATCGAAAGCTTGTTCAATCAGTTTTCTCAGAACTATATGATATATAATTATGAAGGTGACATATCATACGCTTTCACTATTGGGTATAAAACTTGCCAGAACGGAAGCTGGTGAATATCAACAATATCCGCTTTTCAAATCTATATGTATACCATTGACACTGTGTCTTTGTCACTTGTACTTTATATATCAGTAGCTGCTTTTGTTTTGAGTAAAAAATTGCAAAGCTACAATGATTCTGAAACTGACCGACTCGTTTTCTTGAGGGATACTACAGTAGCCATTCAGTTGTTGTCGATACTTCGCTCTCTTAAACTTAGTCGATTTTAATGGTGATGACAATATATTTAACTTAACTTTAATCATATTTTTAATGAATCATTCAAAAAGTTGGCTTGCAAACTTTTGATAGCAGAGGGGAAACGCAGAACTAGCGCTGAGTACTTAACGCTAATTTGGATAACTCTGTCTCATTGACAAGCAGTTTCACAAAGAAAGTTCCCCTTTTCTTTTCCTTGAGAACCTGTTAACAAAAAATGTTATGCAAAATAAATTTCAGCATTGTCAAGGTAATCGAAGATGAATAATGGAATGAAGCCAATATATAACAGCCATATACTAATACTGGCTTTAGTTTTCAAGATTTACATTGTGCGTCAGCATATGTACGTGGCTCGTTAGTGGCGATGTTATTCGGCTTTGTCGTTTAACGAGCTTAGGACATAATTTGTTCACCAAAGTAGATATAATCCTAGGCTAATTAGAAAATGAAAACGGGATTCTCAAAGCAATTAACTACGAAATTGATAGGTAATTAGCTCTTAGAATTTACTAAGTTTTGGAGGATTTGACCAGGTGTGGCACTTAGATTCCTGAGCTCAGTTTCAACGCAGTGAAACACTTCGTCACTTGTTTTTTGTTCTAACAGTTTTTGACGCAAAGTTGACATGTATGTATCTTATGCCTTATTTGGTACAGGTGTTCTAGAGCTTAAAGCTGACCCATAAATAATTGAAGATAGTATTAAACGCGGATGAATTATCGCAATTTAAGAAAAATACGACGTGGTTCGGAGCTCTCTTTGCAAAGCGCTGTTGCAATGAGGGATGAGTTTGTTGTTGCGCCATAACTGTCTGACTTCTATGTGGAAAATAGTTGTACAAACGTCACCGTTAGGAGGTTGGTATAAATATCGTTGAAATGAAGCGATTATAAAATTTGCAGGTGTAATGAAGACGAAGTTGCTAAAACTCGGTTGAGGTGCGTTTGGTTAACGCTGCTAACTCAACCAGGCAAATGATCGCTACACCGTGGACTAGCCGTTTTTATTGTCTGCCTCATGCATCGACACAACTGGGAAGAAACGTATTGTGGATTTCTGATTGAGCTGTGGCCGTATAGCTATTGTGTAGTAGAGTCAATGTATTTATACCTTTCAACTGGCTTTTGTTCGTTCGCATCATTGTTAAAGGAAGAGTGCATCCTTTTTGAACTCGTTTCTCTACCACTTATCACTGACATGACTACGTCCATTGATTTGAGCTCACTTAATTTGGCCAGCACGTTAACTTTGAAACTTGCCACGGCTAAATGCTGCACTTCTCTTCGCTGATCTACTGTCACTGTAATCGACCGAATGTTTGTTTGTTTTCAGGCGACACCATAGGTTTGTGTAAAGTAGATTGTTTTGATAACAACAACCAAATGCACTGTGGTGTTCTTTTATTTCCCTAAGGCTTCGTCTTCGGCAGAGAAACCACAATGGTGGCAGTATGCAAGATGAGCAATACATTTGCTAAGATTATCACCGTCTTCGCTCTGGTTTCCTCAGGTAGGATTTTATTTGGTGTCTGTTTATCCTTCTTTCGATTAAAAACTTTTCTCTTCTAATTCAAAGTACGAAATACCCATCGTTTCTTTGATTGTATCTTCATTATTACAATATGAAGACTCTAATGAATCTTAAACGTTTCTTTTGTGATAATCACGTTCTCCAAATGCAACATGAGAGACATGCATTACAAACAGTAAAGTACTGCTATTCCTTACTAGTTCCAAAACGAAAACTAGACTTTGCATCGCTTACTTTGAATGTATAGATAGATAACGTAGTTATTCCTAGGTTATTGAGGCAGATAGGAAAATATATGATCAAATTTGCCGTTTTAGTAACAACTTGTTGTCTCTCTTCCCAAACGTAAATTAGTGATTAGTAAATTAAAGGAGATTATGGTGTTATGGGGGAGGAGAAGTTCTGACGGTTGTTAAAGCCGGACCCCTCCGTAGCAGAGATTGTTGTAGCCTCACCCACTAGGGTTCAATTTAAATTCGATATGTACGTAAGGCTGCAGCTTCTGTCTTTGAATCACTTGTTCTGCCCTCGGCAACCACGTTTTCGCCCGGAAGCACCAGAAGTGCCATGTGTTTTGTTTGCACCGAAGATTATTTCAGGTGCATACATTTGATAGACTGATTTGGCCCTATGTTTTCATGTTTTATCTTGCCTAATGTTTATCTTCAATAGTATTTAGGTTTGGTAGCTTAGGTATATCAAAAAAGCATAATATTTTTGCTAACAGTGTTAAACAATTCGTATGCCAATATAAAGAACAATTAACGACTGGTATTTAAAACAAGGATTTTTAAACCAAACTGGTGACTCTTTCCATCAATCGGCCGTAACACTTTTAAGGAATTCTAGTAAACTTGGCACTAATTTGGTTTTCACAAACTTCCGGCGAGGTTGTAACTTTACATTATATAGGAACACTTAAGAAAGTGGTGTGAAATTGGACTGCGGTTTGTAGACAATTGCGTGTGATAATTGAAGTAATATCAGCACCATTTCAGTTCCTTCTCTCTCTTCCGGAAGGGGAAATTAATTACTGTTCAGGCATAACGTCAAATTGTTTTTAAGCTGAACCGGTTTATGTCAAGTATCCATCTCTTGCAGCAATCTATCTCCAGTTTATTAACTTGTAGTCTGCATATTAACCATAGAATCTCTAGAAGAAAAATGATTTATTGCTGATTTTGTTTGAATACAAATGGGGGATGTTTGGTTTTAACTGGTGCCATGTTTGTATCGATGGACTTGTTTTTAATATTTGAATTGATTGTATAACAAAGCTACTTTAGAAATGTCGGACCTTGACGATATTTCAAAAAGCTTATCAAAATATTGCGTTGGTTATATTTCATGGCCATATAAAAACCCATTTTTTTCTTTATTGGACATTGGTCTGTCCGTTTTGTTAGTTTGTATCTTAGGATACAAGAAAGGGCATGCCCAAAACTCCATAGATTGAGGACATAAAAGATACTTACATAAGTGACATCAGACATAATCAAAACCTTAAATAACCTCCTTTGACACTGTGTTAGCTTAGATTTTCACTTCGAGCGAAGGGACATGCATCGTCGTTGCTTTTTTCCCACAGAAAGGAAGACAGTGCCTGATTTTTTTTATCAGCCTTACAGTTACAGGTTTGATTTACCACCTCACAGAAATACCCGTAAGCACGTGGAACTCGGAGACGATAGACAAAACTTTTTCTGTAAAGTTGCACGACGCCACGTTTTCCCACCAAATTGTAAGATTGTCTCGCAAGCTGTGCAGTCTGAGAGCTTGGGTACGAGACACGAATTGGCCAATCAGAATCATTCTGGGGATTTGGAGATGGAGTTCGAAATGAAACTTTCGCGATTTGCTCTAGTGTGGGAGATATTCTCGCACAATATTAATCTGAGGTAGATTTATCGCCTCTCTCTTCTTTTAAATCTGTTTTTCACGAACTTCTCTTAATTTGATTTAAGCACAAGGAAAACTAAACGTTTATGATTGCTCTCTTACACGCTTTTTTCTTTATAAGAACCAGTAAATTTTGGCCGAGGCTCGTTGTTCTTAAGTTTTTGCACAATTCGAACCTCAATTGTTCTTAAATTGTTCTTGTTTCTATCATGTCAATTATTCTCACTTCGGCACTGTCATAAATACGTGCGGCACAGTTTTGATTTTCTTCTCTGCTTACTCAGTGCTGCTAACTGCAGAAAGACCTGCAATGAAACGCCACATGTAATGATGTGATGTGTTGTATTTTTCAATAAAAACTTTCAGTTACATTTTCACCTGAAGCCTCAATTGTTCTTCGCTTGTTCTTGATTTTTGGGCAAATTTGAGCCTCGTTGCTCTTATAAAATTGTTCTTATAAAAAAGCGTGCAGTTGGTTTGTCACATTCTTAAACTCCAATGTGTGATTCCAGAAAATATCCATACCTCCCCCATGGAAGGTTACTGGAAATTCCAGGGGGGGTCTAGAGGTGCAAATTTCCAAGGGGTGTGGGGGGTGAGAAGAATAATATATTTCCAGAGGGTCCAACAGCACCGTCTGAGGGAACCTACCAATATTGCATTTACGATTTCATAAATCAACAAATCGATGAACTCCAGTATGTTTTAGTGTACTCAAATGCAATTTGCACATTTGGTGTGTGCATTATGTGTGTGCAAGGTTAGCACAGTTGGTAAGATCTCTGACTACCAACCAGAAGGTCCCGGGTTCAATCCCCGGCCTGGTCGAGGGTTG
>JAOBRH010700213.1:13582-23714 GCA_027575125.1 Umimayanthus parasiticus | reverse complement strand
GCACCTACCCGCAACTTAACTGACAAATATTGATTTAAACTGTCAAATTTGAGGTGAAATATATTTCTCTGTTGTTGTTGTTGTCGTTGTGTGGTATTGCAGATGGGATGTTGTATTGCAGGTGCAGTATGGCATTGCTGATGAAGTTTCGTTTGCTGAGGCGTTGTGGTATTGCTGGTGAAGTGTGGGATTGCTGGTATTGTGTTGGATTGCTGGTGGGATGAAGTGTTGCTGGTTGGTTGTGGTGTTTTTTGTTGTGGAGAATGGTACTGCAGATGGGGTATGGTATTGCTGATGAGTCGTCGTATTGCTGGTGTTGCGTGGTATTACTGCTGCGGTGCGGTATTGCTGGTGGGGTGGAATTGCTGGTCGAATGTAAAATTGCTGGTAGGGTGTAGTACTGCTTCAGGTTTGGCAATGCGGTATTGCTGGTGATGTGTGGTGTTGCTGGTGGGTGTGGTATTGTTGCTGGAGTGTGATATTGCTTATGGGATGTTGTACTTTTGGTTAGGTTTAGGTTTAGGTGTGGTATTGCTGGTGAGATTCGGTATCATTGATCGTGTTGAGGTTGTGGTATTGCAGGTGAAGTGCAGTATTGTTGCTGAGGTGTGATATTACTTGTAGGATAATGTATTGTATTGTATTGCTGGTGGTGTGTGTTTGTGGAGATATGGCCATACTGATGTGGTGCTGCTGCTGAAGGCGTGTTTGTGGTGAGGTGGTTTATTGGGTTGGTGGTCTTGGTGGGGGTGTAGTTGTGGTGATACTGATCATGAAGCAGTCGTATCGGCGGTACTGTTTGTGATGAAGTGGTGATGCTAGTTCCGAGAAGCCGTTACAATGTGACATGGTTGTTGTGAGAAGGTGAAGGAACACATGTACCACATACTCTAGATTTTTTGTATTTTTGATACATTTAAACAAATCTTCTGAAACCAATAACCCCCCTCGCCCCCACTTCCACTCTGCTCAGTCTGAGAAACTCGAAAAATGCACGGTTGGGATATATCGGGTTAAGCCAGGAAGTCTGCGTTGGATGTTTGGATATCCTATTATTAAAAACTAACAGCATGTGTACTATCATATTATCACAAGGTTCTTAAATGGGTGGCAATATCTTGTCACTCAGCAACACTTCACTTTCTTTCTATCTTGTTAACAGGAGGGGTTTTCCCATATAGTACATCAAGGACACTAATGTTCACTTTCTGTTTAACGTTATTCACAGCATAATCTGGCAGGTGGTGTTTTGTATCACTACTTATTATCTTGTTTGATATGACATATTGTGGTTTTGTTTAAAGCTTGACCATTCAGTATTTAGCTTTTAGTTCGATGTCTACTTGAAAATGGTTTCCTTTCTGTACACAATTTAATCAAACACAGGATTTTTTTGGAAGTACAGTCACTCATATTCAGTCGAGACTATATATCAGATTGTGCAAACAGCATATAATCTTTAAATCTTCGTATATTAGTTGTCTACTAAACTCAAAGTCTACACAGCAATAGTCCTTCCATCACTGCTGTACGGTTGCGAAACCTGGACTGTTTACCGCAGGCACCTACGAAAGCTGGAGCAGTTCCACGCACGCTCACTACACTCCATTATGCGGATATGTTGACAAGATCGCGTCTCAAACCAAGAAGTTCTAGAGAGGGCTAGTACTACCATTATTGAGGCTATGATCATCAAAGCCCAATTACGCTGGACTGGTCATGTAATCCGAACGGACGAGTCCAAAATCCCTCGCCAGCTTTTCTACGGTGAGTTAACTCAAGGAAACGCAATCCAGGGCGCCCCAAGAAGAGATACAAGGATAACCTTAAGCCAAACCTCAAAAGGGCAGGCATCGAACCAAAGGAACTGGAGACCACTGCAAGCAATAGGTCTGGATGGCGTGCAACCACCATGAGCGCTACTAGAAACTTTGAGAACAACCGCCATCTGTGCATCGCAGCAGCGAGAGATCGCCGAGAAAGGGCAGCAAACAACCCAATCACAACCGGAGGCACACCATGCCCAATCTGCAATCGCATATGCGCCTTAAAGTTTGGTCTGACACTTATCACTAATTTATCACCAAAATCACAGCCGATGGATCCAAACCATCAATTCATTTTGTGCTATGTTAACGTCATTCTCGCTTTCGAGAGACAACCCCATGATTTGTTGTTTACATTTAACTTCCAATAGAATGAGCACCCGACTAGATTACACGCTTTTTTTAATAAGAACCGAGTAAGTTTCGGCTGAGGCTGGGCTGTTCTTAAATTTTTGGCGATTTCAACCTCAAATTGTTCTTAAATCGTTCTTATTTCCTCCTGATATTTCCAAACAGTGGATTAGTTCCCCGAAACAAAAAGGCGCTAAGAAATACGTTTTTGCTATTGTTTCAGCCAGAGGCATGCGAAAAAACATGAAACTGTCAAGACAGTATCCGCGACAAGCTTTCCTCTCACTCTTTCAGCGCCTGATGACTCAGTTAATTCTAATAAGTTTTTTTATACATGTACATCTCAATCTGTGTACAAGGATTAAATAAATTTCTTGAATTTGTCCCCTGATCAAAATTTCAGCCTGATGATTCTTTCTAACCTGTTCTTAATTTTTGGGCAAATCTCAGCCTTGGTGTTCTTATAAAGTTTGTTCTTATAAAAAAGAGCGTGTAGCTGTTAAAGTTATTTCGGGTGTCCATCCACTATTCAACTTTCTTAATACTGTCATCTGTGTACATTTTACCTATCTAACTAGGAGGAAATAAAATTGTTGTTGTTGTTGTTGTTATTGTTGTTGCTGTTGTTGTTGCAACAGGAAATTCTAAGTTCAGAGTATTTGCACTGACACAATGAATCATTTCAATTGGCTTCGTCAAACTTATCCCAGAGCCTGTTTTTCTTACATCGAAGAAGGAAAAGGAGATATAGTTGGGGTTATTCCTCCGACAAATAACCCACCATTCAGTCTGTGAGATTAGGTAACTCTTCGAAGTTGGCTAAAATATTATTCTTTGTTTTTTTCTTAGACAAAACATTACTCAATTACCACGAAAAGCATATGGAATTATGAGCAAACTAAAATAAGCACTTGACATGTGCACTTGTGAGTATCGGAAGCACTGGTTTCTTTAGGAGCACCATTTCATATGGAAGATTCGTTTGTTTAAATTTTGGCAAACTTGAGATGCAGATTTCTTGGTAGTGTTTTCCGGCGTAAAAAGACACAAAACTTGGAAAACTAATAACTAGTTTCTTTGTCTTATAATGTGTTTGCTTGTCATTATTTCAGAGTTTACATTTAAGCTTATAAGGAAATGTGTTAGTAGCGATTGACCGGCGAAGGTCCTATCTGAATTGTTCCTGCGGTTTAGTGCAAGAAAGCAATCCGATCATCTACAAATCGTGCCTTTAACGCCTACTCCCCTTTCCACTCCCCTCTCTCTTCACCATCACCCCTCCCCACCACCACCAACACTACCACTTCCACGACTTTGAACACATCACAATAACTGCTTCATTACCACGGCAACATAAGTGCTGTTTGTTTTGGTCGCTCAGCTGATAACAAGAACACATGTACTGTGTATAGACTCGTGGGTTTCAGATTTTCAACGCCCCGAGGGAATACTACAACTCAAAGTATTTCATTGTTTACTGACTGTGCTTCCCTGCAGCAAACTAGCGCACTACTGCTTTTATATTATGAAGTGTATATCTATATTTTATCCTCCTGGCAGTTAGTTTGTACAGCTGTACAACCCGAGTTGAATTTGAAACAAACAAAATACAGTGAATTCTCGGTGAATTTCGACGGAGAGCATGTTCATCTCAATTTTTTAAAAATATCTCATCAAGCCTTTGTTTAGTTTTCTAACTTTTGTATGTATGCGAATTATTGTATTCGCTAATTCTCGTTTCCTAAAATCATTCGAAGTGAGGGGCTATTTTGTTACATTAGGCAGTTTTCCATATTCATTGAGGTAGTTTGTAAATCTTTTCAAGTACAACGATATTTTTGTACAAAACTGACTACGTCACTTCATTTTTTCTTTTCTCAAGCTTTCAAACAGCTGACTCGAGTGTTAGATGATCACGGGGCCCGATAGCAGGTCAAATATCCGCCAACAAACTGGTGCTTTATTCGTTTGCACGTGTTGATCTTTCAACGGCACACTTTGGAGTCATGTTTGCCTTAAGCCTTTATTTGTGTACACGTTGTTGGTCTTTCGCGTTTAGAGCACCTCGCTGAAAACATGTTAAAAGCATATGTTGTGGGAGACAGAGGGAATTAATGCGCCATTCCTTGATATAAATCTCTTTGTGTGCCGTAGCTGCGGTTGGGTAGTGGGGTAGTACTACACCTTATTCAGATGTTGACTCGCCGACAGGGTCGCGTGTTTCTGCTTAGATTTCCTTACCGCCTTCAGTTTGTACCTGCTATTTTAATCAAGTCGACTAACAAACAATCATTTGCTGGTAGTCAGATGAAAACATAACCGATTAAAAGCAAGTTCCTTCATTGGTGAATTGGAATCTACAGTTTTCCTTCTCTTATTCACGCGGACACCCGCTAAAGCACTTGAAAACAAGAAGAATATCCATCTAAAGATTTCCATGACTCTTAGAATTTACCAAGCTAAACGACATGCTTTTCCAACTCTTACATTTAATTTCCAAATCGTATGAAATTTGACAGTTGAAAACCACTGGAAATCGATAAGATCAAACTGGCGAAAAGAAAGGACCATATACCTTTGAGGTTCTCCAGTGTTTGGTATTGTTCCGTACGCGATATTATCTGACAATGAAGAGTGAGTGTGACCAATCAGGCCTCATACAGGTGGCACAAATATTGCCTGCTTTTCGGGTTTATGGGACCGAATAATTAAGCAGTTCAATTTGGGGTTAAAGCGATTTAAAAACCGCTCAACTCAAGCTATTTCTAACAAAGAACAATCACGATACACAAGATTTAAATGTAATTTCGTAGTTCATGAGAAAATAAGTTCCTTGTCTATTCTACCTTATCCTTACTCAGGTGGTTCCAGTAAATACACTAAGCGTGTATGTGAAACACCTTCGATCTTGTACAAAATCCTCCGCGTGTCATTCAAAATATTTTGACGAAAACGTAGTCTTTTAGTTATCTAATGAACTATTGAATAACGGCTGGTACAACTTCAGTGAAAAGAATGTCAAACATAACTTTAAAAAGAAATAGTTGCTGAACTTTACTCTAACATGCATTTCTACGGGGGTTTTTTTATTTCGAGTCATATTAATAGATCTACCAAATAATATTTTTTATATCAGTTGGATGAGTATTGTTGGTAGATCTTTATAACCGATATCATCTTCTGACAAATTCGTTTACGTAAATACTGAATTTCGACATAAAATATTTTAAAATATCGTGAAACTATCCGACGTTTATCAAGTTGAGTTTCCAAATTTCTAAAACTACTGACTGAAAAGTTTGCGACTATCCAAAGGTTGAGTGGAAGCATGTGAACAAAACAGTTCCCATGTCACTAGGGAAATCTGTGTCTTTGAATGGTTGCTTTGTTTTATTCTTTCATCATAAACCTTGCTTTTATTAAAGTGTTCGTTGTTCATGTGTTGGAGAGAGTATTCTATTATAATGAACACATGCTCGATCAAGGTGGATTATGAAAGGACTTGACAAGATAACTAGTGTGAAGCAGTTTAGTACCGTAATTTTAAAATCATAACAATAACAGCGGCTGCAAACCAACCAAATCCATTTCTCGTTCTGAACAAAGTATTTCTAATCACCAAAAAGAATAACTGAGTGTGTACAACAATCTTCACGTTTGTTCAAGTGGCTCATGATGTGTTAAAGCTTTTGACAAGTGTTCAACTAAACTCGTCTTTGTGAACTCAGAAGATGGGCACCAATAGCTATTTGTGAACTACACAAAACCCAGGCGAATCAAAAACTAAAACGAGCAAACTTGAAGTATCTCCTGCTTATGAAAGTTGTTTGCAGCAAATCTGTGTTTAGTAATAGCTATGGCAGTTGTAGTAGCGGCAGTTGTTGTAATAATAGTAAACAAATATTGACCTTCACAAACCATAGGCGCTGGAATTTCATTCACAACTTTGCTTCTTTCACGTGGTCGCTAAGTCATTCCGATGCGAACAATAAACTTGTGCTTGAAAGAGGGAGCCATTTAATCACATGCTTCATTGATAACAAAGAGCGTGCGAAACGTGCAGACACAATCCGTTTACCGCCAAAATATAATGAACTGTGCAAGAAGCTGGCGTGTTGAACGGCATGCCACTCGTCCAGTGGATAAATGGCCTTTGTTCGCCAGTAGCCTCCTCATTGATTTGCTTTGTCCAACTGAATTAGCCACGCGAGCAGTTTATGTTGCATTGTCTCAAAACTGAAATAATTTAAATCAGGAGCATTCGTGAGGCAAAATGGCATCTTAACATTTGTTAATTCCAACCGATAAATTGTCACATTGCGGTACATACACCCATGTCCTTATAGTCCTCGTGTTTTCGCACTTTTCGCAAGACCACTGTAGTCTTACTGCAACTTTCCTAAGAAATTTATGGGCAAGTCCTAACTTGCTCAGAATCACAAAACCGGTGCCAAGTATGATTATCCGATGTGCAGCCTCATGGTGCGCACTTAATTATGATAGAGTTGAACTATAGCTAGTCCTTTCATTTCTTTCAACAATCGCTAGGATTAGCATTTTGCCCCGTCAGCTTTTTCTTAGCGTTCCTAAACTCGAAGTCGCTCTTTTTGGTAGTATTCAAAGTACCAATTGGGTAGATTTTGGTATGTTAAGATTAAATTTCTTATGCATGAGCGGTTAAGCTAAGTACTGGTTTGTGTGACGTGATTTTAGCAGGGTTTTGATAGTGCAAGACTTGCAAGCGTACTCATGCAAGGTGCTGGCTCCACGCTCATTATTTGATAAGAAAGGGAATTCAAGTTTTCATTCTGCTGAAACGGACTGTACAAACTCTCTCCTGGCTAATTACTCTGAGAATAAACAGAGCATTTTGAAATGTAGAAACTGCGTGTGCGTTATTGCCGAATACTGCCCTACCATTGGACTAAATAAAAATAAGGCGTTGATTCATTAAGCGAAAAGAAAGCGCGAGTGATTAAACAAACTAAACGAGGTGTGCTTAAGTTAGCAGCACACGTGTGTCTCGCGGGCATTTGACTCTGGATCAATATCAACACATCCTCCGTTATTGTATTGCTAGACTTTTGACTTTTGTACCAAACACGTTGATTCCAGCTAGAAATTGTAGCGTGGTACTCCATGCCAGACAGTAGGACCTATCACCTATTGAAACTCGTTCCGATATTCTCTATAATGTATTTATAATAGATCAGTGGGCCAAAGTGTGTAACTATGCAAAAAGAATTCCATAATTGCACTGCAACATCAACAATACGCCGCACAAACGTTTTATTGCGCGAGTTTACGTTGATAAGAATTGACCTTCGATTTATCAAACTTAGTTTCCATTGGAAAACCATTAGAGAATTTGTTTATACAACAGACGTTACGCTTGGACTTTTGGACACGCGTCGCGTTTGTTTGTATTTACACACTTGAACTGCGTTAGTTTTTCACACGATAGAAAAGCGTACTTTACATGTTTCAACGAAAAAAAGAAAACATCTTTTTCTCAATAATTCTATCTTTAATTGACCTTGACAGACCACTTGCTGTTTCATCACCGAGATAATTTGATGTTGGAGGCCAAGTTTGATCTTATTCGTTGGGTATTAAACTATTCTGAGTGATCCACTCATTGTTGCTGAACAGGTATTGAGTCCACCACCAGTCGTTTGTCTGTCGCACTAAGAAAGCTTTGTTACGGCTGGCGAACAGACGCGCGTCGATTTTTATGAGGGACATTTGTCTATATTCGGCGTCACTCATGCGGAGTAAATTATATTCAAAATGTTTTGATCCACAAGAGTATTTGAATCGATTTAAAAGTATTCTTAGCTACTTCTTCAGTAGCAATTAAACCTAACTGTGCTTTCCAACCATTCAATACTGTTCAACAAAGAAATCTAAAATAAGTTAGGGTAAATCTAGCAAGTACTCAAAAACCTAACGAGCAGCATGCAATTAAGACTATTTCGTATGAAACCGACTGCAAGACACTCTAGCGGTAATATGGCGGTTTGTTGTTGTGAAACATTAATTTTACTAATGTAACTTCAACTTTAATAACGTGGCTTTACGGCTATAGCAATTAGAATACGCCGTAATGACCAAGTGTATGAAAGGTTCTTTGTGATGGGGCAATGCTCAGGTTGTTATTTTCCGGCTTTTATTGTCGTTGGTGTAAAGCGACGCGCTTGAAACGCATGAGGGGCACTTGACGAGGTACAATGCTATCAGCTTTTTCCCGTTACTTCAATTTATACAAAACAATAAAACAGCACTTCCTAACGGAAACCAGGGGCAGGCAACTCCTCATATCTGAATTGTTAGCTTTACATTTACTGTCGGCCTTTAATAATAGTTGCCTTGTTTTCCTCACGTAGCTCTCATTGGAATTTTTAAGGTTGTTATAAGGTTTCTATCTCCAAGGTTATTTTAACCAGTTCTGGCTACATACGGGGACTTAAACACAAACATTAACTTGTGTTTATTTGTGTATTGAAAATTTAAAAAATAGTTTTTGTCCTAAATTTAGTTTGAAATTGGAACAGCTATTGAATCGATTTTTTTTGTGAGGATTCGGTAAAGCTTGAAAGGAAGTTTATTAAATTAATTTTATACTCCTTGAACAATTATGCTTTCTTGTTGAAACAACATCAGCGCAGCAATCTATAATTTAGCTTTAAAAAAATACTAACATTTCAATTTTATCAGATCCAGTAGGAAAGGTAATATGCGAACAAATTACCCATCATTGACTGTTCGCGAGCTACTGGCAGACTGTCGGGCTCCCGAAAGACTTTTCAAAGTGCAACATTTTGGTATAATTCTCAGCGATTGTCAGTTTAGTGGCGTGTGGTAGTCGCGTGCCAATTGACAGCTCGGTCGATAATTCAAGTCAGAATACATTAGCATTTCATATTTGTTTTGTTTAATCCGCTTCCTAGTTATCTACAAATGCTTCCTCTTAAAACACTGCCGATATCTTTCGTCCCTATCAATTTTCGTTCAACTATATTTTCTCTTGTTGACATTTGCCTGGCGCCTGACACATCAGAAATATTTTATACAGCACTGAGTATAGTTTCCAAAGAGCTTTCAACTCCCTACTCTAACAATAAAGTTAAATGTGTTGTTTTTGCTGAGCGTTGCTCGGAGTTCTTGCAAAGCTTACACAACCGTATCTGTCAGCAGAAATACTTTCTTTGTGTCAGGAATTATTGTTGACATAAGAATGATAAATTTTGAGCCTTTTCCAGTTAAACGAAACAAGTGATAGAGTAATTTATAATACGTAGGATCTTCTAATTACAGAATTAGTAGTTTACCAGCAAATAGAAAATACTCTTTTGACGCTGCAACTAGTGGGACAAGTATTTTTATGACAATCGTTCTTGTGCGTTCGGCCTCATGAAGCTGATTTTCGTTTGTTAAAATGCAAATAGTTGCAGCTGGTTCGCTCTCTTAGTTTTCTGCACTCCTCATCAGAATAACAAAGGGAGTGGTGTCTCTTTATCGTCTCTTAGAAGAGGATATAAATTATAGAACCATGGTGAATTAAATCGCGTTTGTTATTCAGCTATTAAGGTTGTAATATGCTTCTTGAAGTAGACATTTTCGACAAGTTTTCCGGTGCTAAATTTCGTAATCTCAAACCTTTTTTATTAATCCTTCGAAACTCTGACAAAACCAGATATTTTCATTTTAGATTGCCTGACAGCAATCATAACAGCAATGTCGGGACAAAATTAATTGAACGTGTATAACTGTTTTATTATGAACATTAGCAAAATAAATACTTAGTTTATTTCATCCTTGGCTTTTGAAACAAACACAAAATCGATTTATTGCAGACTACAAAATGAGTTGCTTTGTCGAACGTGTTTAAAAGACAACTCCTGTTTTGAATTTAGATAATTCTAATTATTTCCACAAATTCGCTCACATCATAT
>JAOBRH010700213.1:0-13482 GCA_027575125.1 Umimayanthus parasiticus | reverse complement strand
CGAACGTGTTTAAAAGACAACTCCTGTTTTGAATTTAGATAATTCTAATTATTTCCACAAATTCGCTCACATCATATTTGCTTCCACATCATGGGATGATACGCCATTTTGCTGACAGCTTACATTTTTTGTGACGCTCTTAAGTTACCACAACTGCAAAAAGCCATGTTTATCTGAATTGTGTATTCATACTCGCAGACTTTAGTTTCGAGCCGTTTTCAGTACAACTTAACTTGTTTTTATTATATATTTTGCACTTCGCTTTCTTGAAGTAGTATATGTTTACTGATCGTTTGAATTCTTCTAGAAAACGTGATGGGACGCCTAAGTTATTTTATTGCGGCGATTAGAATTTTTTTTGAATTAGTATACTATGTTTTGTTGTTGTATTTTATCAAACGAGCGCCCAATTTTCGCAACGTTCGCAAAAAAAACGCTTTTACACAAAAATTAAAACTTTAAAAAGGAACTTCACAAAGGCATTTATTCTTGTTTCATTTCATTATCTATTTTGTTTTTAGAACATTCTTGAACACTGACCGGTATTCTAATAACATTTCTTTTCAAACGAACGATCATGGCATGCAAATTCCGGAATTTTTTGTACAATATGTTTGCGCAGCCCCGACGATCAGACCGACCACAACTGCTGACTGCCACAAAGGCGGTCTTGGAGAATGTTCGTTTTGGCATAATTTGGCTATTTGTCGCCTGTATGCCTGTGTCATGCCATTATTTTTGAAAAAAGCCCCGTGAGAGAGTGCTGTGGAACTCGCAGATGATTCTATACATATGCAAATAGTAAGAAAATATCTTGAAAAATGTACAATAGATTCTGTAATTAGTTTTTCGTAAAATTATATTCATGTATTCCAAATTGCACCTGCCAAACATTCTTGTTTTTAATTATCTTCGAAAAGACATCTAGCAAGCCTAAAAACATTTAATTATTTATCTAGCAAATTTCAATCGCTCTAGTTTATGTGATGCTCATTTCGAGCGTTTGGCATTTCGTTGCATTGAAGGAACGGAACTTCATGTTTCTTGGGAGGGGAAACCGTATATTTAGTGTCTTTTATTTTATTTTTGTTGTGTTCTAAATCTCCTGTCTTCCTGGCATTCTATTCTTATTTAAAAACCTTTTTCTAGAATTCTGAGAGTTTCCTCACTGTGCATCGTTTAGAGTCTACTTGTCGAATTTCATTAGATAGGGGCTTTTGTGACACCCTTGTTGCCAACGATACGACTGTGATTTGAGCGCAATTTCTTTCATAAGCTGTTCATATCGAAGATTTGTTTTAAACAAACTTCTTTCAAACCCTTTTTGAATCCCTAGCAACCTCTGCAGTGCTTTTAAAATTGAGATAATCTTTAGAAAAATCCGCCTGTATGCTAATACGAGTAATTACTGCATCTGAGAACACTCCAGTGCGAAATTTAGATGTTTACTTTAGTTAAATGGAAAAGCGAGAAAATTCAATGTGACACTTCGCGGATGTACAAGGATATCCGAAAAGTGACTACAATCAGATTTGGTTCAAGCGGTCTGACATTTTGAATTGTCGATTTTGACGATAACATTCGTGCTGCTAAATTTGTGAAATTCTTTGTCAGGAACTTTTTGTCTGAAGAGAGAGTTGAGATACAAGGGAGATAGGTCACAATAGAAAATTAGAATCAAGAGAAACAACACAGCTGCCCCACTTTTGTTCGTTTTGCGAATCGTATTGCAAAGTATCAACAGTGTTTTAGGCAAAAACATTTATCTTGATGAAACTTACATTAGATATATTGTTGTTTTCAGTTTTGTGGTTTAAAATTCTCAAGACAGAATACGTTTTAGAGACAAGGCAAAACGTTCTTTCTTACTTGATTTGTTTTTCAAATACATCCACTGCATAGTAATGTAATTTGGCAATTTGCTTTTCTTTGCGTTTATTCCCTTATTTTATTTTTGATTTTAAGTAAGCAAACACGTTCAGTGCAGAACCTTTTCAGATCAGATTGGAACAAGCGTTTTAAGCTTGCTTGCTTTTGCTGATAATATTGAGCAGCAAAGATATATAATCTCTCTTTGAGATCAAGTTTTTAAAAACATCTGCCTCGAAGCTGATGCATTTTTGTCGAATGCAAAAACACGTATTTAGTGAATTTAGAAGGTACTTTGTGGGTAATTGTCGTGAAAATGGCTTTCTTTAAACAAAATATGCCCGGTAAATTCGTTTTGTACTTTTCTAAACTTAATGAAAATCTGCCTTTCAGATTTTGTTCTTTAAGTTCCGGCATTCAAAAGTTCTTCATGAGCAAATACAGAAGCGAAATTCTCAATTGGAATATAACAAAATACAAATCCTGTTCTGGCATGAACTATTATGAATGAACCAATAAAAATCTTCCTGACAAATGACCACTGACCAATCGCTTAAGCAGGTTCGTGGACAGCTGTCAATCAAGTCCACGTGTTAAAAATTACTTCGTAATTAGACACTTCGTCCCGTTTCATCCGGAACCTGTGTATATGCTCAAATACTTCGATTTGCATAAAACATTTCTCGTTCCAATGTTTTGGATGGTATTGTAAACGTAGTGAATGCACAGAAGAGCTCTTCGTTTGATATTAGGAGATTTAATCTAGATTTCGCGCTGGCTTTTGCCGGAGATGCCTGATAGTTTGCGCGACGTTAAACTGACTGCGTGAAAAAAAACCACACCTTCATTTTAAATGAAATGTTAATACGGTTGAACACCCGCCGTAGAGACAATGGAAAACACGTGTGATGTGAAACAACAAAAAAACAGCTTTAACAAAGGTAGGACGTATGGCGTGTGACATATCAATGAGCCTTCCACAAACCCCTTAACAACCCCCGTACGGTCTGGCAGCTGCTTGCCCGACACAATTAAAACACTCGCGTTTCTGAGCTCAAGGACATTTCAACGCTGCAACGGATCGCGAGAGCATCTCGGAGATCTGAAATCCCAAGTTCCCAGAAATTATTCAAGTCAATAATTTGTCGAAAATCAGACCTTGATATTGACGGAAAACCACAAACCGATATAACGGTTTTGCTAACATTAGTGGAATAGTGTGATTATACCTGTGAGCGGTCAAATCGAGCCTAAACATTATTTCACTCAAGCACTGGTACTGACTCTGGTGGAACACAAAAAACGCGATCATGCCCAAAGCTTTCCTAGTCAAGAAGAAAAACCGGGTGCCGCGGTCACCAGGAATGGAAAAAAATCGCTACTCGGATGAAGAATTTTGTTCAAGCCCTGAGCCTTCAGAAGATCGTTGCATCAGTTTGTTTTCATCGTCATCTCCAGTCACAGACATTATTCATTCGTCCCGAGCGGACGATAAATCCTTAGTGCTTACTTCATTAAGTTCGCACATGACCACTCCACTGGCATCTCCTGTTAATTTGAGCGCTTTCAAGCCTTTCAAGACCGAGAAAGAAAAAGAAAATTCTCCCGCCAAGAGATTTAAACCGAACCCGCCACAACACGACAGCAAGGAAAAAGGCAAGAGCATCGATATTGGAAGCGAATCTGCAGTCGTTAGCCTCACAGCGGAGAAAAGAGACGACCACGGCAAAACTGCAGTTCTGGAGCATAAAGAATTCGCCGCATTTAGCGAAAAATTCGAGTTTCCCAAGCCCAAAGGGCCACTACCACAAACTCAGTACAACTGCCAACTCTGCAAAGAGGTTTACCATGATCCGTTTTCACTGGCGCAGCACAGGTGTAGCGGAATCCAACACACAGAGTACCGGTGCCCCGAATGCGACAAGGTCTTTAGCTGCCCCGCCAATCTCGCTTCTCACAGGAGATGGCATCGGCCGCGATCACCACAAGAGCCCAAAAAACCCATTCCAGCTCCACAAACCAAGATCGAAAAAGTTGCACCTCGCGATCCCGAACAACTCCTTGTTTTCAAGAGCGAATCCCCAGACCCGGAGCACGAGGATCGCTGCTCCAGCCCCATTTCGAACAGCCAGGGACAGTTTGTTTGCGACGTCTGCAATAAAACTTTCAGAAGGAAAGCGTATTTGCGAAAACATATGAACAACCATACAGACGATCGCCCATATCCCTGCCAGTATTGTGGAAAAGTGTTCCGAAGTCTGACAAACCGCGCTAAACATGTTCTTAATCATGCGGTAGGACCGAAAACATTCACATGTAGCGTGTGTGGAAATGGGTTTGCTAACAAAGGGAGTCTTGATCGCCATTCGCGAATCCATACAGGTGAAATATACTCATGTAAACATTGCTCCAGTACGTTCTATAGTTCTCCCGGACTTACACGCCACATAAACAAATGTCACCCGCCAGAAAATCGTCAGGTTATCGTTTTGCAGGTCCCGGTCAGACAAGGCTAGGGCCGCTGAGTTCAGAACACTAACCAAAGTTTAGGTTCTAAACCGCAATGTGGTCTAATAACTTTGCATGGAAGTTGTAAAATAGTATTATATTTACAAACTAAAACAATAAGCATAAGAATAGAAATCGTATATTTGTTCGAAAATATTGTACAAATTTTTAGAATCGACATGTATCGCATAGAAATTCTTTAATTTGGTGTACATATGTCAAAGGTTTTAGCTCTCGCCATAAAGAGTGTAAATTTGTATATATTTTGTTGTTTAATTTATAGGGTTGTTTTGTAGTCTGTGACAGAATGTTGCTAGTGTCAGTGGAGAGAGTGACAATATTATGGTATTAAGATTTGGTTCATTTTTAGCAGATACTTTGGTGAAAATATTCTATTCAATAAAAGGGAAAGAGAATACTTAGTGTCTCATTGTTGCTCATTTGAAGGTTTGAAAAGCAGTTTTACACAAGTTCAGTCCACGAAAATTTCCTCTAAATACACCCGCTATTTTGAAAGATAACGAGTGACAAAAAACCATCGTTTTCTTTCACAGGTCTTTATTGAAGACAAGATAAAATCAGTGAATGGAACACTAAGCAATAACAACTTGAGACCAAAGGAACGAATGCTACTTTTGAGGGAGAAGAGCCGCGACTCGAAGATCTCTTCCTTGGAAACCAGCGCGCCCAAATATCACCGAATGAGATGAGCGGCACTTTATCTGCGAAGAAATCTCTAATATTAATAAGTTTATTCACGCGTTTCTGGAAATTCCCCTAGTCTCTATGCATGGAATAACTTTACCTACATTTATCTACGTTCTCTTCAGCCCAAAGGCTTGAATTTCAAGACTATTAAATTAATATCTTCAGAAATACAAAATGTTGTTTTCTCGTTTGAAAGCTCTCGCTTTGTTTTGCGAAAAATTCGTTCACAACTTTGTTTGATTAAAACGCGGAAAACTAAACTCTTTGTTCATTCTCTACTTTCTGTGTTATTCAGCGCGCCTTTTGAAGCTACGGCAACTGGAAGCTAACAAGATGGAATGTTGCCACATAGAAATTTCCATATGAATTTAGCTTTTAAAAGAAAACATCAAAAATGCATGTCGTTAGAGAATTCATGAATTTGGAAAGTCTATTTGTGCGTCCATGCAGCTTGTTTGAATAGAAGCGTTTTTAAAATTACGCTGCGGGAGAATTCGGCAGATCAGATCAAAACAGCCATTGAATGTTAGGATACTTATTCGCTCTCGTTCTATCGGTATTCTGCGTTAAGCCAAACTTAGGAAGTTCGTGTTTGTGTCAGTATTTTTGTAGGGTCTTTATTCTAAATGGTATGACTGATTGGTGAACCATATTTCTATTGCTATTGATTAGAATGTGTAGGTCGCACCAGCGCTGTTGAATGCTCGCGGTGCCATTTTTTTCCGGTGTGAAGACATTACAGATTCAGAACTTCTTTTTCTTTGTCAAAATATTAATCGGCGAAAGAAAACTTTCCAGAAAACTACCGTTCTGCCCAAGCCCTGATGTTGAGAGATCAAAGAACTGCCCACTTTCAATTTTGTGTTTTGTTTTAAAATTCCATCGTATATCAATCGACGGCATTAGATTTTATTCCTTTATCAATCGCTGGCGTCGTAGTTGAGCGTTACCAGTGGCCTAATATTAGTGGAAATATAATATTAATAAGAACACAAGCAATTTTGAAGCGACGCGAACTTGTTTGCTGTGCGCTTTTCGTGAATTTTTCACTACCTGTTCCTTGTTTGTGTTTCGCTTATTCTCGATTCCGATATATGAAACACTTCGCAATTGGCCTCTCGGTAATCTCATTTCTTTAGTTTGTAAGAAGTTTTAATGCATCTTTTTTCTCCTTTAGCTCGGTTGATCTTGCACACAATAATAAGTTTGAAAATACGGTAAAATTATATAACATAACTCCACGACTTTGTTCAAATACCCACGGCTAAATGAGCTGAGCAAACTAAGAAATTTATATTCAAACGATCAAGAGTCCTGTCATGCCGAGATGTTGTTCAAGCTGTCTGGGAAAGCTTTCATTTTTCATTTTCTGACTCCTATTTACTTTTAATCAAACTTGAAGCTTTCCAAGGTTATTGGCGTGTTTCATAGCAAACATACATAGTTGAAATAAGGATCGAAAAGCAAGCTTGCTGTTTGATGTAATTTAGCCATCTTTCACAGCATGGTCTAAAATTGAACCATATGTAAATTTCGCAACCTGCCTTTTGCCGTAATGATTCTCCGACTAAGGTTTGCTTTTTACAGCCCAATTTATCTCAATTTTGTCACAGCATCGATTTTGTTCTTTTCTATTCAAAAGCTTAAGTCCTCTTTCGTTATCAAGTTTCCGTGAAAAAGCGAAAATTTCAACCATATGCTTACACATTGAATTTCTGGGTTGTCTTCTGACGTCACAGCAAGCTTTTAATAATGGCAAGTCGAAAGAATACAACCTATGGAAAGATGTTGTATAGATTAGTTCAAGTATTCACTTGGTCTGAGGAAATCCCCAATTTCTTTGCATTTCTATGAATGGTCGTGTTGTGTTTTTACGCTGATTCAAGTTCCATTATGTCAAAGCAGCTGGGATTCTTTCATAATAGAGGCATTTAACTAACAGAAAAAGGCTTTTCGTAAAGCATTCATTGAACTGAATATATTCACACACGCATTCAAATCAAGACAACGGAGTTCGACAAAGTAAATTTCCAGTGTAAAAATACCAGTCGTAGGAAATGAATATTCTCGATTAAAATTTTGTGTCTCAAAAGTCAAGTAACGCAAAGTTTAACGGCCAGAATCATTCCGTGTTCATTACTGCCAATTCTATGGCTCGGCGACGTGAGAGTTTTGTCAGTGTTGTTTCAGCTGGCGAGATTACAATCAGCTTTCTGAGAATTAATCGTGAATAGAGCACAAAAATTCTAATAAACAACCCTTGCTATGAATAGATATGAAGATTCAAACACTGAATGGAGGAACTCGTTGCGGAGATATTTTACAACTTTCTGTGGTGGTATTTTTGTCTGCCCGCATGTCAAGAAGCCCGAGAACACATTTTTTTTTTATTTAAGAAAGGAGAAATAAAAACAGAGCAAAGATCACAGAGTGGTCTTTTGTTATAAATTGTTTTAGCGAGGACAATAAGCTGTTACCAGGCCTCTTTAATTTCTGCTCTAAACAATTGAAAGAGGATCTCCCGGGGAATGAACGTTGTGTCTTTTTTACGGCCCACAACTGACATTGAAGCTAATTTTACTGTCAGCGGCACAAAGTCTTTCTGAATTTGTACACCAATATCTGAAAGTGCCGTTTATTTGGATTTTAGGGTTCCATTTGCTCTATACTAAATACCGCGGCGCTTGAGAAAACAAGCACTACCCGAGTTTGATATTTCATATCGCAATTCTTTCCTCAATCGTTGGTTGCTAAGAAACTTCTGATCTTTGTTCTCTTAACATGCGGTAAAATATCACAGACTTTATTATCTTGGTAAAAAAGCAAATTGTTCTCCTTTCGATACAAAATGAAAGTCGATCTCAAACCAAGCGATATTTGTGAAAGTGTGTTGTGCTAACTACAGATTGCTTAGGGTTACCGCATGCTAGGCCAAATTAATTTTACCTTTAAGGCGGAGTTTCTTAGAATAATCGCAATATTGAAGATATATTTCCTGAACATTTCAAAAGCAGGAAGTAAATATTTGTGACTTAAGATAAGAGGCAATCTATCGAACCTCGGATTGAGTTTCAGGCGAAATTAGAGAGTGCTGAATTTATTAGCGTCAAATAAACGCAAGCAGCAATATGGCGAGTTCTTCACTCAACTGAGATTAAGTCTCTTCTGCTTATTTTCCAGATTCGGTATATATTATCTGACATGTGCTTTAAGTATTGTTCTTGGACTAAGATTCTTAGTAATGAGGTTTGATTACTAAGATACTTCTTGACAACGTTGAGAAAGTGCAAAACTTTGAAAAGAGATAGTCAATTTGCAAGTGCCAACTCGCTTCCAAATCACTTCCAGTCATTTGACTGTTAATTTCCGTGCCGACTGTCAAAAAACATTACTCTTCACTTTCAATTTCAAGTACTAAAATATGTCTTACTTTAAGAAAGTGTTACGTTTCTTTGCATTTTTGGTTTATATTACTAAAGCCAGGCCATAAAACCTTCTAACAGAACTGAGGATAACCTATAAACACGTGACGTTGAATAACAACAGCAGAGAGATAATCAAAATAAGTTGTTTTTAACACTTCAGGTTGTCCCCGCTGTGTTTCAACTAATCGCAATGTGTATTGAACATTCGTGGCCATACTTTTAATCCTGAAAGCCTAGCCATTATTTCTAAAATTAGCCTAATGACTTGGCTTAAAAAGCCAAACGGATTTCGCGTTGTGACTAAAATGAAGATGCTATCAGGACTCCTATATTGTGAATGTTTTACGGCAATATTTTCACTTTAGAGAACTGTAATTACCAATTAAACTGCGTGAAACACTCTCTAAGTTTAATAAAACTGTCTTTTCTACTGCAAAAGAGGTGATTTTAAGTTTACCATAAATAAAAACCAAATAAGATTTTGTTTTGTCATATCCAATTTGAGTTTTGTTTTCTCTCACTGAATATGGTGAGTTTGGCGTTTCTTTCACTAATTTCATCTTTCGAGAAAATTATTGTATTTTCACTGTGGCGTCTCATATCTGCCACCTTTGGCGCTGCGCTAAAAGTGCAGTACTACTTTGATGAAAAATGACCAACATTCTGACAGAAAATGACTTATTTGCACAATAAACTACATTGAAAAACGCTGTTAACTCAACCTAATGCAGCTATTTGTTAGATTACATGGCTTTGAGCCATATCAACGACCATTAATAGCATAGTAGTCGCCTCTGAAAAATGTTTATAGAAAATCGGAACAGGTGAAAATTGCGGAAATATTTCCCATGAATAAGCAGCAGCGAACCAATATCCCAACAATTTATTATTATGCATGCATCTGGCCGCGAGTCTAAATTAAAATAATAACATCTCTTTCTAAAAGCCGGGAATCTAGTAATTACATTACGAAAACTTTTAATAGGAAGAAGCCAGGGAATGTTTATGGGACTATTACTAGAGTTTTTTGTTACTCTCTCATTTAGCATCGATTTTTCCCAGATGTTTACTATTTAGTTCTCATGATCTCCCGCCGTAAGCACTAAGCAGACATAACACAGTTTTATGAATTTCATCTCGGCTTTTATTAAAAAAACAGCCTTCGTAATTTTTAATTCTTCAATTTTTTAAAGTTGGTTTTGGATTCCATTCTTGGCCCCCCTTTTAGCACTATGCTTTTCTTGTAAGACTTTTCAAAAATTCAAATATTCATATACGTACACAGAAAGTATTCAGATCACAGGCTGAATTGTATGCGTTTCCTGACACTATTTTATTTTGCAAAGCAAATAGAAAAGCAGTCGAGGTTTGATCGTATTTCAGGCGAAAATGTCCAATTCTGAAATCCGAAACGCTTTCTTTTCGCATTCACCTGCGTCAAAGATTTCAGTATCTATTTGCATAAGGACAGATGAGCAAAGACTGAGAAATTTTCCTTTCACATTCATCCAATAGTATTTATAAATCGGAACCTTGACTTCACTTTTATCTAGGCCAACATCGGCCCAAATCTTTCTGTTTGCCTTCCATTAAGAATACTCCGATAGCGTTGTATTGCAAATATTCTGCGAACCTGTAAAGGGAAGTATGACAGAACTTGTCACTGTGTTTGCCAGCAAAGTCATTAAATCTACCAAACAAGCTTTGTTCATCCTTACAGAATTCATTAGATCATTCGGCCGTTAAGTTCAACAAACTGATTAATAGAATATTTAAATGCGCTTAGCACGAACTATACAATCGATTGGGGGCAATTTTGGAGCCAAAAAATCGGGTCATGTCTGGAAAATTCTTCAATTATGTTATTATTAACTTTAATAAAACCCGTTTCTGTATGTATACAAACCAATAAAGAGGGAAGATTAGATTCCGTAGTTTGGTGCCTTCCGGTGCTTTTGCACTATTTCCCACTATCATGCCAGCATCCGATGGCGCCATTTGTTGAAATTTCCCGCCATTCAAAAGCGAACCGGCGCTCGTTTCCCGCCATTGACATGACGGACTATCGCTTCTATCACAACCAGCTTTGTTTTGTGACGCCGACCGAAGTGTTATTTTATCGATAATGGAAAAAATTAATCTGTTTAAAAACTCTTTCAAAATTTTATCAGCGATTCAATTCCAACAACTATGAAAAATATTGTCTTCAATTTTAGTTTGTTCGATAAAATTTGTGCTCCAAAAGTGCCCCCCGGGATATCGGTCCGGTACCTGAAAGCGCGGATGACTTAGTGCTTCATGCCATTAAGGATTTCCTCTGTGTCATTAGAATTGAAATTAAAAACTGAACATTCTTGCACGATTTGTTTGAAACGGCTCTCGAAGTAATCAGTAATGAAATCGCGACGAGGAAGTTGAATTAGGGTGCTAACACGAGTCAGCCAATCAAATGTTAGTACTTTCACTAACTTGTCAGTGTTTGATATTCACCGCAATATATCGAACGGGAAGCAAAAATTATGCGGAACCGCCAACTCGTGCAATAATTTAATTTCATCATTTTTCTCAGCTGGAAAGAAGTGAAAAATATAGGCCTAAAGGTATTCTTTTCCAGGCTTTCAAGAGAGATGAGAGCTATTTGCTTTTCTCATATCCTTTCCCCAAATAGTTTTGTGCATCAAATATTAGTTATCGGCAATTTCAGTTTCGTCGATTTCGCCTTAATTTAATAGTATTTGACGGAGAACAATGTCGACTAAAAGCAAGAGGAAAACTATATCATTAAATAAATCTATCGCAACTAATACTAAGTGAGCATCATTCATATATGAACGTGTCTTGGATAACTGTTTCTAAATACCAAAGAGCATGCGACGACATAATTACGAGCAGTTCTTTGCCCTAATACTGAAAATAGAAAGACGGTAGCTTGGCCAAACCATAGCCTAAGCGAGCTTAACTGTATATTTTATCGCCAAATTTAGAAATGAAAATGTAAGATCGCCAAACTTGTTGACAACGTTTGTTTTTCAAAGGAAAATTGACGGCGCTTCAGTCAATCCCAGGTAGTCTCGGATAGCACGAACAAAGCGAATAAGTACGAAAACAGATGCGTTACGGCATTATTTTTTTTTCAAAAATTTGTTTGTAAGTCCCTGCATACTTTTTGTCCATGGCTTTGTCGATGCCATATCACTGACAAACCGCAGAATGAACGCATGCGCAATTGGGTTATGACGCCAAAACATTTTTTGCACCTTTCAGTTTCAAAACTCGATACGTGGCAAAACATTTTTTAGATGACTAATGGCAATAATTGGATGATACAAAGTCCACGAAGTAAGAAAGTTAGCCATTGGCACGTTGAAATTTTATTTTTAGCCAAAACGTTGGCAAACAAAGCAATACCAAGTGTGTGGAGAGATGGAACAAGATGACAAAAGAGTCCTTTGCGATTGTTTGCTTTGGTATTTAAATTTCTTTTCTTTGCTCTTATGCGTATCTCATTCGCCCACACACCATTCTTAAAGAAGAAAATAGAAACAGTTTTTTTTTCCAATAAAGGATATATTCGAATTCAGTAAACTGGACAATATTCAATAACAATAAAAAAGTTGAGTGATCGTGTTTCAACCTCAGGGTGCTCCTTGTAATATTTATATATCTTTTTGTGTTTTCTCATTCTTATATGAAACACGTTGACAAAATTCTTAGGCACAATAAAACATCTAGTTACTGAAAATAACGACAGTGAAATATTTTGCGCTTGCTATTACAAATGAAGTGCAAGGAACATCACAGTTAAGCATAAAGATGGACAGGAATCGACAAACTGTATTTTTAAAAACAGTTTAAACATGGCAAGAAAGACAATAGAAAGCTAAACCCATGTTTGCCATGTGGATGTACGTTGATGAATAGAAGGCATTCATGTCCTCCCTAGGCTTGTAAGGGGTAATGGCTTACGTAGTTCGGATGGGAGCCCATTCAAAGAAGTAGCATCAGAATACCCAAATATATGTTTGCTACTTGGTTTGGGTACTTGAAAAATGTTCTCAGAAATTCAGACAGTTATCAGAAACGTCGCGAGCAGAGAAAATATTCTGCTTCAGTAAGTTATGTTATTTAGTGAATAAAATTCTCTAAGCGTTTGGCTTGTCAAATGGTGTTCTTGCCAGGGATAAGAGCTTGCCAGAAAAATCGAATATATGTCATAAGAAGCAATGATTCATTGGCACTCGTGACATTTTGCGGAGTTCCACTTTAGTTGGAGCCAAGCTCTATTGTGTTGTCCCTGGCCGTGATGTTTTATATTTATATTATTTTTCCGCTATCACGATGAAAGCTAGTAAACAGAGAGATAACTAATTTAAGAATAAAGAATAAATATACAGATATTAAATCAATCAATCAATAAACAAATAATTTGAATCGATGGATACTGGATAGAGTATGAGAGAGATGGATGGATTGATGCGGATAGACAGGTTGATAAATGAATGAATAAATAAATAAACAAGTAAATAAATAAATAAACAAAAGTTACATAATCAAATAAAGAAACAAATACCAATAACGAGATAAGTAATAAAACAAACAAATAAAACAAAAAATTGATAAATACACAAATAAATAGGAAAAAACAAATTAGATAAAAAATAAACAGATAAACAAGTAAAGCAAACAAACAAACAAACAAAAAAGTAGACTTACGTTACAGTACAAATGGGATGGAGATGGGCTTTACTCGCGCGAAAATATTTCGGATTTTCCATGATACAAAATTGTGCATTAAGGCTGATAATCGTTGAATAAATTTATTAACCATTCGCAGCATGAATGTTTAACAGCAGTTATTTTTTAAGAAAAATTTCGCTTCCAGTTAAATTTGTCTTCCGCTTGTAACTTTGTATTTTTCAAGTGTGTTACTCTTGCAAACCAGAGTTAGAAAAATGGCAAGAGTAGCTACATA
>JAOBRH010699102.1:0-14976 GCA_027575125.1 Umimayanthus parasiticus | reverse complement strand
GTTCCGGTATAAATAGACTAGCTCCGCCCCCTTCTTGGCGAAATTTGAATAACGTCTTGAGTAATAACGGTCATGAATCCAACAAACACAACCGACTTTTTGCATTTTGTACAATAATAAGACCAAAATATAGTACTGCTCCATTTTTTAAAACTAAAAAGAGTTTCTTATGAAAATCCTTCTTATTGGGATGAAAGCATTTGATAATGCTGCGTAAAAGCTGAGAAAATTGCCGTTTGTGTCTGCGTGCAAACTTGAACTCGGCCAACCCACATCGAGTGATCGACGTCTTATTTTCTTTTTGTCTCCACCGTTTGCACTGAGCCCCTGCACTTTGCAAATAGCAGTTTTCTGGCTAGTCCGTGCGCAGTTTGCCTGTAATCTGTGCGCGATCGGCTGCGACATGCAGTACGTGAGTGAACCAAGGTTTGTTTTCATGTGTTTTGAAAATGGAAGAATATCGTCCACCTCAAAGAGAGAAACCTCACTTCCCTTTATCTTTCGAAGGAAAATTTGGGGAAGATGAACAGAGGTTTCATAGTGCCAAGCAAACACTTGGCCTTCACAGAAATATGGCGATTGTTGTTCGCCCTGCTCGACATGTTGGAAAGTCAATATAAACACAAACGGCAACACGTCGCCCTTGGTCAGGTTTGACAATTGGTGTCTTCAGTTGTGTACAATCATTTCTGTATGAAAGATATTCCGAACAAAATATAATGTATAATGGTGAAACGAAAACACGGATACTGACGTTTAGGAGTACAAAGATTATATTGTGTTTTTGAGCGGTGATCGACTGATCTAGCCGCCTGATAGGTTCGGGATCGGTGTTGACCGTTGTGTTCAGTGCTAAAACAGTAACACGTAACTTACTTTTGCTCTGCTGCTTTGCTCCTGTGGAAGATATTTGGGCGTACTGGAGCTTTTGAATTTCGCAAAAAAAATTGTCCTCCTCGAGCGGGATTTCAACGGTTACCTACGCAATTGAAATTGTTCAGCAGATAGAATTGAACGGCCGCCGAGCTCGAATAGAAGTGCACGACGAAATCCGAATTTGAAGGAATAAAAACAAAAAAGGCAATTTTAATAACATTTAGCTTTTTCGACATGTTGAACTGAACTCCGGAGTACCGCCGAGTACCAAACACCAAGGAAATCGCTGTTTTGCTCTCTGGGATTTGAACTACGTGTCGCAAAAGTGCTCACCTTGCGAGAGCTCTTTACTCGACGGAGATTGATTGACAACTGAGCTGAACAGTGGCCTGGCCAGCCCTTTTTATACTGGAACTTCGTCTTTAAAGAGAACAAAACAGAAACCTTTCAAAGGCTTTGTATCCAGTTATTACCAGTACTAATGCCAGTTTACAATACAGTTTCTAATAAGTGCCACCGCATGGAGTTTCAGTCTGAGTCCAGGGTTTGTTATCAAATCAAGTACAGTTGGACACCGTTAATTCAAAGGCCCAAGGGGAAAGGAAAATTAACGGGGGTTCGAATTAATGAGGTAAAACTCAGTAGTAAGGCACTTCAAAGGAAATGATAATTGCTTCGAATTAGCGGAAACTTTGAATTATCAGAGTTCGAATTATCGGGGTCCAACTGTGTTGAAACTATATTCAAACAGATTTATTCTAAATTAAGGACTTCTAGGTTGCGCAGTGTACTAACCTCAACCTCGTTTTCATGTTGAGACCGCACGTGGCGTTTACGTGGTCAGCGGTCCAATTTAATCTCTGATACTTTTGGAGAATTGGTAAGAGTTTTTGGGCTTGAGGTGAGTAGTTTGACATGAATATAACTCAATATTTCTCGAGATTTTTACCACAGCTTTCAAAGTGTGTTGCTTTCTGGTACAATTATAGATAGTACGATGTTTCAACCAAATTCGTCGCGTCACCAGGCGATCAATATGCCCTCAACTGCAGTACATCGTTTGACCAAGAAAAACATCTCTTATTTGGCGCATCTGTGTACACATTCTGCTCCTATAAACACAACTGCACCAGAGCTCACAGCACATCTCATACATCTTTGATTAGTACTAGTCTAGCTTAGTTTCTTGTACAGTACTTCCCTGAAAGGCACTTCAGTAAGGGAACTATCAAGTTTAAATATTATATATATGTGGCTGGATTTTCGAAAAGGTTATCGACAGTTACAAGCCCAGTGTCCCGAGTACCCCCCTACCCCTCCCAAACTTTCCAGTCCCAAGCTCTTATAAAAATGGCAACTGCCTGAATATCCGAACTAGTTTGGACATTTTAGACAACAGACACCCCAGAAAGTAGCTGCTAGCTTGTGTGGTATTTAATTAAGGCCGGAAACCAGAACTGAAACTCACCTGTTTCTTAAGAGCGAGACAAAAACGGACCGGAAGCCGGCTGTCAAAATCACGCTACAGTACAAACTTTCGAGCGCGTTTTGCGAGAAGTGAAAAATCGCTTGTAAAAAATTTGAGCAATTAAAAAGAGAGATCTTTCGATTTGCTATCTTTTGAAGGAAAGCGCATCGATTTTGGAGCAAAGAAGCCCAAGTTACGGCGGTTTGAAATGAGGGCCTTTTGTGACAAAATGAGGCCTTTTTGCACAATTTCAGCGAGCACCTCTTGGAAAATCCAGCCAGATATATATATAACGAGATCTGTATCAGGATTGCTATTTCTCCGGACAAGTATAAGCCCACGGTGCTGTAGTATTGTGCAATATATATACCGTTAAACACCGATAACTGGAATTGGCAAGGGAAGTAGCAATTACTTCGAGTTTTATATCGGGTTTCGAGTTATAAGGGTTTTAACCCTTTAAATACCACACTGTAAATAATCGATCGCCGGCGAACGATGATTTTTGAAAATCACAACTTTCTCGAATTAATTAAAAGACCTTTAATAAGCCAGTGATAGTGTCAACTGATAATTGGTTCAAACGAGTAAACATCAAAAACTAGCAAAACCCCCCTACTTGGGTCGATTTTTCCCGTTCGTTTTGAAGCGAAACTGAAATGCTCGATTTTGGGGTTGAGAAATAGCAGCAAGAAATATGCGTCTTTGTCTTCATTTTTTCAAATGAAAACACCTTTGGCATACAAAAACTTTACATTCCCAACAAAGTCCAACTCAATTTCTTTACGCTGGTTGGCAATTATCTTAATTTCTCGTTTTGTCGGCCGTGCAATAACCATTCCATTAGAACAAGCTCTGAGCATATGGGCATAACGGCCGAGCGGAAGCCCGCCAATCTTTTATAAGTGTCGAGCCATTCACACCTACTGGCGAAACTTGGGGCTCTTCGGTTTATTTAGAAGTCAAAACTTGCCTAAAATGCTTCAGCAGGTGCGACAATTCATCCACAGAACGGCCAGAGATGTAAGTCCACTAGTCGCCCGCCATGTTTCGCTACATGAACTTCTGGCGTCTCAGTCGGCATGAATTTACTTCTCACTTCTGGGTTCTTTCAGAAGATTGCCTCTACCCACCATTCTGGCTTAATGATGCCAGCCTGGAGGCTTCTACAGTGAAAAATGGCTCAAAAAAGACTTATAAACGAAATACTTACCGGGATTTAGCTTTCGTGAGTAGCTTGCTGAACAAATCACGCAAGCAACTGGTGATGTCACCAAAAAGTTTGAGCCATGGGTCTATCGAATCAGCGGAAATTCTCTCGAAAGATTGGTTTGCCGCATGCGAGGGCCTTGCTGCTTTTCTATCGTTCGATTTACTGCTAAAAAGCTATAAAAAATTCGGTAGTTAAAGGGTTAAATTAGATTTAAGCATTTGCAAGTACCAAAATCTTAAAACACCCTTCATTACACTATAAATTATTTTGTATGTAAGCACATTTGTTTGTAGTTAGTTAATTGTCCGGTTTGGTGTAGTCCTGAGAAGGACTGTTCTTGGTTGTGACTGACGTTTGTGGTTGGTTGATCGTCCGGGCTGGTGCAGTCCTGAGAAGGACTGTTAATTGAAAGTTGTGACTGACGTTTCGACAACTCGTGTGAAAGTCATTTCAGACTCAATGTTAGGTTGGTCATACAGTTCGTATTAGTACTAGCGAAGGCGGTAATGAATTTAGTTCAATCAGCTTATGTCTGTATTTATGTAGCGGTGGTCGGTAAGGCCTTAGCGGCTATTTTGACACTAAATTAAGGGCTGCACAAAAACAAAACTGTCGCTAAGACTTTGTCCCCCCCTCCCCCCATTATTTTCAAAATTATAAAGAATTAGCGATAGACATTGTCTTTAGATCCCTCAGTATTGAATCACTAATTACCCCCTCAGTTCCCTACCCTAATAACAAATTGAAACTGTACAGACCACTATTATGTCGCTGAAATAAAAGGCAAATCAGTAACTGATCATCACAGTAACTGGCACGCGCAAAATGGAGAGAAGAAAAACCTCTGAAGAAACCGTATAAAAATCCTGTTGAGCATGCGCGATGGATGACGCAATATAACTTTAGAGCGAGGCTGGAGCCCAATCTCTTGTCTGGACAAAGGCCAGCAGATATGCACACAGTTCATGCGCGAGAACGACGCGAGATCTAAAACAGGTTGGCACAACCAGTTTGACCAGTGCGACTAGTTCAAACTCCTGAACGACTCATCTTGCTTGCTCAACAGGATTTTGACACGATTGCTTTAGAGGTTTTTCTTTTCTAGACTACGAGCAGTCCCTATTTTTCCTCTTGAGTTCGTAGAGCCGCGGAAAGACATCGCAAACACCGGCGCGCGGAGACCTAGTCGCGATATCTTTCCGCGGCTCGACGAACTCAAGAGGAAAAAATAAGGACTGCTCGTAGTCTATCTTTTCTCTCTATTTTTCGCGTGCCAGGAAAAACCTCTGTTGTCAAGGTACCCCTTCCCCCTCCCTCCCCCTCAAAGTCGCCCACCGCGGTTACTGTAGCTAACATGTGCATCTGTTGTATCAGTCCTATTTCAAATATTAACCGTCATTCTTTTTCAGTTTGACTTGGTGTGTGACAAGACATTTCTGGCCAGTCTCTCCTCCTCTCTCATATTTGGCGGTTGGATCATCAGTGCTGTTGGCGGAGGTTATATTGCTGACAGATTTGGCAGAAAAACCATCATGATGTTGTTTTGTTTCACCGCCGGATTGTTTGGTTTCTTGAGCGCATTCCCAACAGTCTACTGGTTGTTTGCTCTCTTCAGACTTCTCGTTGGCATGAGCATTGGTGTGTATGCAGTTTGTTGGCCGATTTTAATATGAGACCGGATTGAATTTCATCCCAGTCCCACTCTAAGATTCTGCATTTCACGATTCGTACGAGTCATGGAAAACATGGAAAGCTATGGAATTTTACAAATTCGTTTGCCAGGCCTAGAAAGTGATGGAATTTTTTTAAGATCATGGAAAGTCACGGAAAATGAAAATTGTTGGATAAAAACATGAGCAAGTCTTCTGCTGTGTGAACAAAAAGAAAACAGAAATTCAACTCAATTTACTAATAGCAAACTAGATTCCTGTAAGACCAGAGTTATGGGTAAATAATTATCTTTATATCCTAAAGAATAACCATTGGCTATCATAAACTAGGTTAAGATGCTGCAAAAAGCTTAAGTCGGTAATAGTTTTGGCATCACAAAGCAAAAGATGGTCCACCGATTAGGTCATGGAAAAAGTCATGGAAGGTCATGGAATGATCGCGTGGGGCCAGGGGGGTGGGTGGGGATGGAGGAATGCAAAAAATTACAAAGGAAGATAGCACGATCGAACCAGGCGAAAACCTAATTTGTGCACTTAAAAGTTATGAAGATAATGTATGGGAAAACAGAAAAAATGTTTTTGCCAAATATTGACAAAGAAAGAAAATTGCACAGAAATCATCTCCCCCCTCCCTCCACATAAAAATACACACACACAGACACAAGACTAAACGGACCATTTCTTATTCGGAATGAGTTCTTCCCAGGTAACTATACCGGATACTCCCATATATGGTATATGCGGAGATGTGCCGCGCGATAGGGTATGGTTTTCGATCCACTATCATTCATGGCATAGTTCTTTTACGGTTGATTTTGATTTTAAAAAGGGTATAACTTATCCACTTACCGGTTTATTGCGAGCTTGCACAGGCTAACACTGGTTTTGTGCGTGTTATTACAGGTGCAGGTGCTATGCCAATATTTGTTATGATAACTGAGTACGTGGGTGTACGTCATCGCCACGTAGCAGGCAATGCAATATGGTTCTCCTGGGTTGCCTCCCTGATCTCCCTTGGAGGATTTGCCTACTTCATTCGTGAATGGAGAACTTTAACCATAGTTATTGGTGTACTGGGAGCTGTCTGTATCTTCCTCTGGTGGTAAGAATGGAATATTGGATATATAGTGGTTATGCTATTCTTTTGACTGGGATGCCGTTGAATATGCCCAGCGTCAATCGTATTTTCATATGAATACGAGCTTTACAAGAAACCGTTTTATAAACAGTCAGTATTTTATAAAGTTTAAAAAAGATCAGACAAAATTGGGAATGTTGGAAACTGGAATATATGAGCACAGCTCTTACGTAATTACGGTTCATTTTTCAATCACTTTTGGGAGAGAAATATGGAGGGCAAAAATTGCATCCTTAAGATTGCATTGCGTGTTGCCGAAACTTTGATGAAATGAATACTTTTAAACCCGGGAGGAGGGGGGAGGGAGCTTCCTTCTTTGACAATACGGGATAATTTCACTTCTATCATATTAAGTATATCTGAAAATAATTTGTGGTAGGAAACCTGTGTAAAAATTGCCGCTTTGAAACACGTTATGATACTTAGCCTGACTCATTAATCAATGGGTACTTACTCATACTTGCCAGAATTGTAACACGAGGTTCAAGCAAAAACGATGATAAATTATAGCCTATACGTACTGTCCAATACTAATGTAGAATACAATGCAAAATAATACAATACAACACAACACAACACAGCACAACACAACACAACACGGCACAACACAACACAATACAACTCAACACAGCACAACACAACACAATACAACACAACACAACACAACACAGCACAACACAACACAACACAACACAACACAATACAACACAACACAACACAACACAACACAATACAATACAATACAATACAATACAATACAATACAATAAAACACAACACAACACATGATACAATATAATACAATACAATACAATCAAATACTCCTCCTACTACTACTACTCCCCGCGGGGACTTTTCAGGGACAATTCCGGGGGGGGTACTCCCATACATAAGCTTTTCGGGACGTGCGGCCCTTCAGGGTATGGTTTTTGGGCTGTCCGCTCATAAACAGGGTCTCAAATTCAAAGACTTTCGAAGATCTTTTATAGACAGAGTCTAAAAATCACGCATTTAGTTACAAATTTGAATGAGAAACGTTAAGTTCCGTGTGTGCAACGATGGTTGAAAATTTTAAGGTATTTAGTTAGTGAAGTAGAGTAGTTAAAAAATGACAGTTGAATCAAACTGAAAACAAACTTGCATATGATGGAAAAATTGAACTAAAATTCTAGTTCTAGCCAAAAGGTAATCATTAAATCAAACTATATTATGGCAACAGTAACTTAATAATTCGTGTCTTACCTGCTTCTTCTACCATGTGGCAGTTTGTGTTTTGGGTGTCCTAAAATGTATAATTAGCAATTATTCCACGAACGTGCATTGGATATGAGCTCTTAAATAGCGGACGAGGAGCGGAGCACCGAGTCGGCTATCATAAACTCATACCCAACAAGCGTGAGTGGAATAATTGTTTTATTAAATACCAAACACTGGATAATAATATCTTTAATTTTATTTTCCACGGACTCGAGTTTTCGGCCATTTTAAGGGAAAATAATTGTCATTTTCCATATTTGGACAAACTGCAGTATATAGGATTTATACCGTGAGTAGGGAGCCAATCAGATTACCAGAATTTCAATATCCAGTGTTTGGTATTTAATAATTGAAAATATTTGTTACGGTATTTAGAACATTTATTCGAAAATATGGTGTCAGCCCGTGAATGCTGCCTTTGTTTCACCATCTTAGGTTCATACCAGAGTCCACACGCTATTTGATCGTCAGAGGTAGGTATGAGGAAACAGAACGTATTCTGAGGGAAGTGGCGAGAGTGAACAAGAGAGAGTACCCGGATGTTAAGCTGGTACAGTACAAAGAACAGAGAACTGGAGACTTCAGGGATTTGTTTGCTTCTAAGAAAATGGCACACAAGACACTGGTCTGTTGGTTCTCCTGGTAAGGGTTAATGTTCCTTTACATTCTATAAACTGCGACCTAACTAACAAGAAAAGATAGAGTTTCTTACCTTGCCATACACATTACCATGGAAACACTTACATACATTTAGTAACTTTTGCTTTCGATTGCAGCAAGCTATTAATTGTCTAAAAAAATGTAAAATACCAACAAATATACACTGCAGTTTCATATATAAAGATATTTTATATACTCTCATTCACACTTTCAGCACTAGCTTGGTTATTTTAGAAATCACATGATATTTAACCTCACCACAATAAATGGTTTCATAGCTTAGTAAAAAAGGTAAATTGACCCCTGAACGGTCAAGGAGGGGTTAACCTCCCCTCTCGATATCTTAGCTTAAAATTTTTACCTCTTGACCAATTGCGAAACGCTTTTGCACAACTGTTGCGCGACAATGACCACATATTTTGACACTAATTAAGTGACGTCAGGCATTGATGATGTAATCATACTAATTGAGGGAAATAGAGTTTGCTGTCAAACTTTCAATTTTTTGAATAAAAATGATTAAAAACTCATATAAAATAATGCTTTCTAGGTATTTTCAACAAAATGTCTCAAAAGTTAGATAGTAGCAAAATCTCAAAAATCGAAAATCCAAGATGGCGGCCATGGCGGCTATCTTTGATTTTTGTATTTGTTATGTGCGAGTCAATTCCAGCCGCGAGCATCCCCCCCCGGGCAAACCCCCGGGCATACCCCGGGCATTTGAAAAAATTGTTCAAATGCCCGGCCCTGCGGGCATTTTTTGTTGGCAAATGCCCCGCCCCCCGTTCCCTCTGTGGTGGTCAAATGCCCGGCCCTCCAGTCCAGGATTGGGCGTATATGGGTTAAAGCTGTCTAGCAAGTCGCTAGTTTAAAGTACAGAAGCAGCGCAGGTCACGAGATCCAACTGAAAGCATCTGGTGCCACTTCTGACAGCCGCTATACAGTCCATACATGAGCTCAGACCGCAGCTCCAAAAACTGGGATCTCTAACCCACTCTTTTCGAGAAGTGTCTGGGGTTCTTTTAGGTCCACAGAATATCGCTACCGACGGCTTAACGTCCCTGTCCACGGAGGGTGTGGCGAAAGAAGGTCGCCCAAAGTTTAATCCTCAAGTAGTCCGGGAATTGAACCCGGAACCCCCTGGTTGGCAATCAAAGATCTTATCAATTGCACTAACCTCGTAGTGGTTAGAGCGTCTGCCCCGGAATATCGCGGAGGTTGTGGGTTCGAATCGAGGCTTGAATTTTGTTTTCAGACAAATGTTTACAACTGCTGAAGTTGCAATTAAAACTACTACTACCACTTTTCATACATATTTTATATAGTTGCTTCCAAAAATGTTGTATCGTGCATTCTGCCCTCGTACACACTTTATAAACACTAAGCTGTTTAAACGAGGCATCTACTATCTGGTAAAAAAGAGGACTGTGTTTGATGTCAAAAACCGTTTATTTACCTAAATTTATACTTCTCGACGGAAAAACTGGCATTCTTTCTGTCTTCGGTCTTGACAGCCCACAGTTGCTTTCAATTTAGTTATGCACTAGCAAACCAGGACAATCTTTTTTGAAACATGTGTATACGCTTTGAAAAGACCTGTCCTTGTACAGACATCTCAATTGAAAGAAAATTGCAATACACGTGCAATCTCTTCACAAGCAATACAGTGGAACCTCGATTTAACGAACCTCTATTTAACGAACTCCTCGGTATAACGAACAATATTTTCGGCCCGGCAAAAGCTACAGTAAAATGTATGGAACAGAACCTCGACTTAACAAACCTCGATTCATCGAACTCCTCGATTTAATGAGCCGATTTCGGCAGCCCAAACTTAAAATTTACTTAAAATCTACCTCGATATAACGAACAGAGGTCAAGTCAGGTCATGAACACTGTTGTAGACATAGTCATATGCATAGACTTATTAAAGTAAAACAGGTGAACGGTTACATTATTCAATTCTTAAACAGAAAGTTTATCCTTGTCTTGTGGAAATGCCTAAAAGCAAATTTGCATTTTACTTCAATATAACGAAGATTCTGATTATTTTCATGCAAATTCGGTATATCGAGGTTTTCGATTTAACGAACCCTCGATTTAACGAACGCATTTCCTCGGTCCCTTGGTAGTTCGTTAAATCGAGTTTCCACTGTAGTTTATTATACATCTGTACGCTATTTTCAGTGTCTGCAAGGTTTCCTTAGTTCTTGCAAAATCTATGAAGCGAAGCTTTTTGTCATTCTTTTTGATTTCGTGTTCAATAGGTTTGTGAACGCTATGGTGTACTATGGTGTCATCCTGAGTACTCCTAGTTTGGGAGGCGACATGTATCTGAACTACACGCTAACCAGCATCGTTGAACTGCCAGCTTACATAGCGTGCATATGGCTTATGGGAAGGTGAGAATACGGTCAGTCAATATTGTGCCATGAGCAATCATCTACACATTTACCCACTTACCCAAAACCCAATAAAGATAATTAGCGCTCAAGGTACTGTTTGCATATCAGCCTACGCACTGGCGATACGGGTTACGAGAGGATATTTACATCAGGCAAAGCTGTCCACATTGGTTTGGGATCCAAAGTGAACACTAATTTAGAACTTGGATTCCACATTGGTTTGGAATCTAGAATCCACAGTGCTGGGAATACAGCCATGAGAAGTTATTGTCCCATGTAAGGTTATCCGAAATCAGGATTATAATTTTCCAGTATTTTGAAATAATGGAATACCAAATGTACAGTGATTTAAAACCCGGATTCTACAACAGGTTGGAATCCAGAATCCATAGACACGGAATCCCGAACCTATCTAGCCATGGCCGGGATTCTGAAATTCATATAGAATTTGAGTTTGTTGTCCAGTTATTCACGTATCCGGAACCTATGACCGTGGAATCGATAATTAATCCAAGATCGACATAATTATCGGATCACTATTCTGATATTTAACAATTATTCCACAAACGAGCGTTGAATATGAACTTTTAGATAGCCGACGAGTTGCGGAGCACCGAGTCGGCCATCATAAACTCATGTCCAACAAGTGTGAGTGGAATAATTGTTTTATTAAAATATAAAATATCTCGAATTTTACTTTCTACCGACTCCAGTTTTCTGCCATTTTGAGGGAAAATTTTCTGTGATAGAATTGTCAGTTTCCATATTTGAACAAACTACGGGATATAGGATTTATACCGTGAGTAGAGAGCAAATCAGATTACCAGAAATTCAATATCCGGTGTTTCGTATTTAATAAACTTTTTTATTTAACCTTCTCTGGGTTAAAACGTAATAATCTTTGATGTGCGGTTTTACCAATGCCTCAGTAATGAGTGTACTGTGTACTCACCTGTCTAGATTTGGACGCAAGAAGTCTGTGGTGTGGGGTCTGATTGGTGCAGCTCTATCATCAGTAGGTGCCGTACTGTGCACGGAGTACGACCCAACGAAGGGCACAGACGAGACCGATAAAGGGTTCCTCGCTGGTCGCATTATAATGGCCTGCCTTGCAAAGATCACTGTTTCCATTTCCTTTGCTGCAATTTATGTCTATTCAGCGGAGCTTTTCCCCACCGTTATACGGTGAGTAGCTTTCCCGTCTCCCTCCCCCTGATTTCTTGGATTTTCTACGGGTTGACTGAATTATCTTGAGTCAATAAATGGTACTTGTTCAGGAATTTCTTAAATACAACCACCTAAGTTGGCTGTTCAGCTAATACTTGGTGCCAGGCCGCGATGAGAATTTGCGTACATGGCCAGAGGTTGGCAAGGATATACTACCTACTATAGTTTACATTCCGCAACAATATTGTGTCATCACCCACATCCTATAGCTATTTACAGCTAGTCGTATTTTTGACATCTGACACTAATTTTATATTCTTTTTTTCCTCAGGAGCGTTGGTATGGGCTCTTCAACAGGCACAGCAAGGTTCGGCTCGTTTGCTTCTCCATACATTGCCAACCTGGTAAGGTCTTGTACCCTTCAACCTGGTACAAACTAAAAACGCTTAGATGTTAATTTTGTTAGTTCGTAAGGGCTGTTCACACTGGAGACATAAATGGCGCAGACGCAGACGCATGAGTGAAGAAAGCAGGTCTACACAAACACAGATGTTGGACTGAAAACGACAATTCCCTATTTCTTGCGTCTGCCGGCATCCGCTGTGTTTTCAGTACTCTTGCGTATGCATGCCTCCGAACTTGCGTCTCTAATGTGAACAGCGAGGCCTTTTTACGCAAAGGTTTTAACCGTAATGTGTCAAGCAGTTTGTTTTGTTTCCTTTCTGTGTTTATCTTAAAAAGGAAGATCAGGTGCAAATACATCAGTAGTGTAAACTGAAATGAACATTATTTTTACCAAAAACAGAACCGCATCCACGCACTGCTGCCGTATGCCATTATGGGGGGCTTTTCTCTGTTGGCCGGTGCTTTGTGTATGACGCTCCCAGAGACCATGAATACGCCCCTGGAGGAGGTGATTGAGTCGAGTGAAGGGAACGAGGAGGTGGAAGAAGAGTTGGGTGAACAGAAAGGAGGAGGGGAGAAGGCACCTCTTGTTGATGGTTACCCTAGCAACGGGAACACTGTTCACTTGTCGTCCTGTTAAGGGTTTCATGAGTGAACAACACTATAGCTTCGTTAAAGTAAAACGAATCTTTTCAGAGAAAAACTGTTCAAAATCAATTTGCTTGCTACATGACGTTTAAGAAGTTCTGTCTCTCAGAGTCTGTTTTTAGTTGCTGTCAATTAAGTATCAGAGAGCTTAAACAACTAAGATGCGAATGTTACAAAACAATATATAGTCGTAATTATAAAAATAATTATCTTTAAGCGGGAATGCAACCAGTTGGTCACCTTTCATCGTCTTCTTTAGAAAAGAGAATGAAAAAAGCTCAATTTTGGAGTGTTACTAACCGATAAAGGCGTAGGCGTTGGAATATAAGCTTTTAAAATGTTTATGTAGCTCCAACTTGCTTTACGTTGAACAAACCATGACTGTGCACATTGCTTTGTTTCCCGTGTGAAACCAAATGTTTCTACTGGTTTTAACAATTAAAATTGTTCACTTGATACCTTTTGTGTTTTGTGCACGGTTACAGTCAGAGACAGAGAAGAAAAACATACAACAAACAAACTGGTCAAGTTACATAACCAGTTCGCGCTATTAATTATAACCATGGTTTGAACGACGGTAGCCATAAACCAACTCCAGAGTGATGCAAACATCTCAGTGTGGAAACAGGGGTTCCATGTAGGCAGTGTCACGGCTGCTTTATTCAAAACTGGAAGTTGTAAATAAGCCTTGCACTTTACTCAAGGAATTTCAATCAAAATAGCTAGCTCATTAACACAAAGTAACTTTCTTTACAACAGAATTGATCCATTATATAGGTATAGGTGCAATGACCTTGGCTGGACTTATGTCTGAATGGTTCTTGTGTGCGGATTTGTGTAACACTTGTAGATGGATAAGAACGGGTTTTATCCTTGTTAGTTAACCCGCAAGTTCGTGTAAGCAGCTCCTTGGTAGTCATACTAGTAGATCCATTCAAGATAGCAGAGTTTTTTCTTCTTAAGCGAGAGGTATATATTACAATACTCTAGAATATATATTCACCATGGGATGCGAAATTCAAGTTTCGCTACCGCATTTTTGTTAAACCGGTGTGTTATTTTCAAATAACGTGAAAGGCTTACGTGGAAATGGAACAATGGTATTTTCAAAAAAGATGAACAGCAAAAACATGATACGTTTGAAGCTTATATTTATAATACTTTTAGGCGACTACAACATGTGTATTTATCAACTTCTCTCTTTGCCAAATTAAAAACCTTTCAACCAGACTAACGAATTGCAGTGACAACACACTGTATAAATTTAAAGAATAATGTAATTGACTAATTAAAATTGTTTTAAGCGCGAAATTCAATTTCGCGACCATTTGTTAAACCGTTGTGTTAAGTTTGAATAATGTCGAAGGCTTACGTAGAAATGGAACAGTGGTAAGTAAGTTTAAATAATGTGGAAGGCTTACGTGGAAACGGAACAGTGGTAAGTGAGTTTAAGTAATGTGGAAGGCTTGCGTGAGAACGGAACAGTGGTAAGTGAGATGTGGAAGGCTTACGTAGAAATGGAACAGTAGTAAGAAAGTTTAAATAACGTGGAAGGCTTACGTGGAAACGGAACAGTTGTAAGTGAGTTTTTGATAATGTGGAAGGCCTACGTGAAAACAGAACAGTGGTAAGTGAGTTTAACTAATGTGGAAGGCTTACATGGAAACGGAACAGTGGTAAGTGAGTTTTTAACAATGTGGAAGGCTTACGTGGAAACGGAACAGTGGTAAGTAAGTTTAAATAATGTGGAAGGCTTACGTGGAAACGGAACAGTGATAAGTGAGTTTAAATAATGTGGAAGGCTTACGAGGAAACGGAACAGTGGTAAGTGAGTTTTTAATAATGTGGAGGGCTTACGTGGAAACGGAGCAGTGGTAAGTGAGTTTTTAATAATGTGGAAGGCTTACGTGGAAACGGAACAGTGGTAAGTAAGTTTAAATAATGTGGAAGGCTTACGTGGAAACGGAACAGTGGTAAGTAAGTTTAAATAATGTGGAAGGCTTACGTGAAAACGGAACAGTGGTAAGTGAGATGTGGAAGGCTTACGTAGAAATGGAACAATAGTAAGAA
>JAOBRH010697991.1:0-10317 GCA_027575125.1 Umimayanthus parasiticus | reverse complement strand
ACTGTACTGTGATTGTTTTGGATAAACTTTAGCTGCTGCTAGACACAGAAGATGGATAGGACGTACATATCATGACTGTGTTGGATAAACTTTACACTGTAGTTGTCGTTAGACGCAGAAGATGGATAGACACTTATACTACCTGTACTTTACATGTACTGTGATGAATAAACTTAGGTGGTCACAGAAACTTTCATTGGGCAGAGGAAGTAATCCTCTCCTTCAATGCAAAAGAATGATTGAAATCAGCTTAATTTGGACGCTTTTTATTTAGGATGTAAATAGAGTGCAAAATTCTGAATATTATGTTATGTGACTGAAAACACAATTTAGCTTGTGTTGAGCACTTGCTGTTTTATTCTCGATTACTGGTTGGTGAGACCCCTCAAAATTAATTTGGTTTGGAACCCCTATAATATAACTGTAATTCAAGAAGCAATGGTTTTCTCAATCCCTTCTTGAAAATACCTAATGAAAACCCTGAGTTAATAAATAATGTATTTCAGCAGCAGCCTCCTACATGCATGCTACCTCTATTCAATACCCAAATTTGACCATATTTTGATTGACTGCATTTGACCACATAATGTACTGTAGCTGTCTATTTTTGTATAAATTTTGCTTAAATTAAGTGCAGTCTCTCTCCCTGATTGCTGATCTTTGGAATTTTCACAATCATACAATCTTGTAGTCAGATCTTCTGCTTACTATATACAATAGTTTCATTAATACAATGTAAGAAACAGTTAAGACTTCAGTTGGTTGTTTTTAAGCTTAAAGTTTTTAAAATAATATATTTCTTGCATTAAAAGAAATAATTATTATTAACAATGTCCTTCAGGAGTGTAGCAAGTACAATTCTATTTTTATACTAAGTTCTTCAATTTCCAATTTAAATGTTGTAATAGTGTACAGTCACATTATTTTATTTACTGGTATTAGTTTTGCATTAAATACTATGATTGGACTTGGGGATCTGGTGCTACTGTACAGTACATTGTTAGAACAACTTAGGCCAGACTAATTTAGTCTTCTGTAGCACACAGCTCAAAGGATTGAATTTGCTTGTTCAAACAATAAAACAATGAATTGCACACAAGAGAACAGTGAATCATCAACAATAGAACGATGAGTCACACACAATAGAACAATGAATCACAAACAATAGATAAATCGCACACAAATCTCATGATGGACGTCGAGTAGACCGAAAACAAACTAAGTCATTTGTTTCCAGTTTATGTACAACATCATCAAAAGGTTTTGGCCAAATTTGTTTTACCAGTGTACAGTAAATACATAATAATAATAATCATAATAATTAAAGTTAAATGTAATAGACATTATACAATGTACATGTAAGTCTTTATTAAATCCAACAACGTGTAACATAAAAAACCACAAGTTTTCAGTAATTATTATTATGATACTGTAATAAAATACATAACTATGATTATTATTAGTTATTTAAAATTTGTACATACAGACCCGTAGGGATCGTGTTAAAGCAAAATTGTGCATTTTTACACAAAGTGCTTCTAAAAAATACATTTTTGAATTTGTACATGTAATGCATCCCTAGGATGCTTTTATACTGTAGAAACTTGCTCTCACAGATTCAGTTTTGTGGCACCCCTTCAAAACTTTTGGCAACTCCAAACCAGCAAGACCATTGAGTCCCAGGACTAAAAGCAAAAATATGTGGACTAGTACAATCCCTAACAAAAATTAGAATTATTTATTTTTATGAAATCAATTTTTAAATCTGCTGTCATGTATTTGGGGTGTCTAAAAGGTTCAGATTGAAGTTCTCAACTGATTTAAGAACTAGTGATAAAGAATTCAGTTTTAAATAATTTTAGAATATTATACCCCAAACCAGACTTGCAGCTATACATGTAGAATGATTTCATGTACCTAGACAGAAAGAGGAGTTCTGGAAGCTTTACTCACACCAAAATGGCAGATTTTGTTTTACCGGTAACTCCCAGGTCAGCTTGTCAGCACCTTTTCAGACTAGCAACCCCCATCTCTCCCAGGCTCCACTTCCAAGCCTGTGACAGCCGAAACCAAAACCAACAAACAGAAATGCTCAAGAAAGGTGTTAACTCAACAACCGAAACAAGAAAATGGGCATCTGCCACCTATGTTTGATCACTAAACCCCTGGATACGCTGTGGCAAATCCATTCTTTCTAAAGGGACCCTGACTGATTGCTCTTCTCCAGTTATTTTCATGGCAAGTCTCCCAACATACCAGAAAAGCTATTTTCTGTGTACCACTAGCCAAGGAAACAGTGTAACTATAAAAAAAACAAATTCCCAGTATTTTGAAAAATCACCAGAAATTGTCAGACACTTACTAGGTTGTTTTTTTATCGACCTCTTCAATTATTATAAACTAGTTATACAAGTAGTTTACAATTATACATGTACATGTACAGACAGGGATCACGTTAATGCAAAAATCATACATTTTTACGCAAAGTGCTTCCTAAAAATTGTAGTTTTGAGTTTGTAATTAATGCATCCCTGGGATGCATTTATAGAAAATTTTTTAAACTTACTCTCACAGATTCAGTTTTGTTGGACCCCTTCAAGACTTTTGGCTACTTCAAACCTGCAAGATCATGGAGTCCCAAGACTCAAAGCAACAATATGTAGACTAGTGCATTCCCTGACAAAAACAAATTTTTTGAATTGAGGCATTGAAAAAGGAGTTTTTAAATCTGTTGTCGCACATTTGGGGTGTACATGTACAACAGGTTCAGATTGAAGTTCTCTGAAACTCAGTGATAAGAACTAGTGATGGAGAATTCAATTTTAAATGATTTTATAATAATTGAACATTATAATTATAAAATTATATAATTTATAATATTATTGCAGAAAGCTCTCTTCCAATTGTGTCGCCAAGCGAGGCAGTATTTGAGCTGAAGGAAGTGGGTGAAAGTCTTGTGATGGAGTGCAACATGTCCATTCCAAAGGAAGACAAAGGCGTTGATGTTATACCTGAAGCAATTCACTGGCTGAAGAACCAGGTCATAATAGAGACCATTTATGCTGATGGTGGAAAGTTTAGGCGGACCTTAAAACCTCTGGTATTCAGCAGTGTAGCAGCAGCAAATGGTGGGAATTACACCTGTATTTTGGAGACCAAACTGAAGAATATAAAGCCATACAACATTACAGGGGGACCGTATGTTATCACGGGTAAGTAATACTATCACAGTGAGTGTGTAAACATGTTGTATATATAAGTTGGTACAACTTGTACTGTAGATACTGTTACTGTATATGTTGAAGTCATTTTTTAAAAAATTTTGAGACTTACTGTATTTACTCTAAAAGAGTTGATAAACTTCCAACCTCGAAAAACCACATTAAATACCAGGTATGGGATTAGAGCAGTGTTCTTTTTTCTTTGTTTTGCTGATGGAAAATAAACTTACTGAAAATGTGTGGCTGAAAATGGTGAATGTCAGAATATTGAAGAAATACCCGGGCTCAAATTATTACATGTATATAAAACACCTGCCTTGAACAAGCACCCACGTCAATGAAGTACCCAACCCAAAAGTCCAAAATTGAACACTTTTAACTATTTGACTATAATTATAGAGTCAACTCATGAATGTATGATGCGTCATAAAGGCTTGACTTATTATGTACAGTACCGTCTGGAGGTAACGTAATGTGCCTCGAGGGATCGAGGCAGCGAGGCAACGGGATTCCTGCAAGGCAATTATGCCGATTTTTAAGCAGTTTGAGTTGTGCCTCGATCCATGCGAGGCACAGACTTGATGTACAAAGTGAAAAATCAAACAATTCAAAAATATGTTGGGTGTTAAGCCGAACGTTAAATGAAACTTCCGTGTTTTTAAATTGTTCAGACTACCTGCATTTTGTTTGGTTGGTTTAAAAGCAACTGTCGGATTGTTTTTTAAAAACGAAGTGTATAAAGCAACGCTGAAATTTCCAAAAAAACAAGCGTAGGGCCCACTTGTAAACTTTGGCTGGTAAAACCTACCTGTACTTATTTGACTTTATAAATGGACGTCCAGTTCGCATCTTTTTCATGTGAACAAACTATTTCATTCTTTGTTGAGTCGAAGTTCAGCGTGCTGATCATGAATCTGACGTTTCCCCAACATGTGCAGCCGTTGTAGCCGTTTTGACTTGTCGGTGGCTGCTATTCAGCTTTCTTACTTCGAGCCGAGGATATGGATCTACAGTAGATCCCATTGTGCTAAAATATTATTTTACCCTAACTAAATCTACTCCGACTTACCAGTTACAGACCAGGTGATTGTTTGTAAGACATGAATAGTGATATACAGATCGTTTTGTTACATTATTTTCGAAAGCAACGATAAGCAATCACCTTGATGGACTCGCGAGGCAGCGGGATGAAAATCTTTTTGATCATCTAGGCTTGTCAGACTATAACATGCCACAACTCAGTTACATTTAAAACATCAACTGAGTCCATTCATTAGTTGTTCTAGGTCGTAGATCTGTGAGTGTGTTCGAAATCACCAAAATCAATTTTTTGTTGAAAGATTACATAGTAGACCATTATAATTAGCAGTTTGGACAACACGAGGCAACAGGATCGGTCTCTTGAAAATATCCCCAAACTCGTCTAACTACTCTGTGTGACATACCCAAATATAGCTATTTTTGGAACAGTTAACCAACATAAACTGAGGACACTCGTTTGCTGCCTTACTAGTAGGTTTCAGATCCGGGAGTGTTATCGAAATCATGAAAATATGCTAATCCGCTGCTCAAGAGCTAACAGGCCTCTATGATACGAGGCATGCGATTAATCACACGCCAAAAAACTTGTTTATCAAAAGTTCTTGAAGTCAAAACTTAATACTATTTATATACTTCTCGAAAATAAACAAACTACCATTTGTTCAACATTTGTCTTGTCCTGTGTTACGCGGCATTTTTCGACGCTCGCTCACTGAGCGGCTCAACAACAAAAAAGTGTTTGACCTTCATGCCTACTGATTCTCCGCAAATTAACATAATTTCAAAAACACAAACAACACATGAGAACTCGCCAACCAATGTCTGCCTGTCATGTGCAGTCATGCATTACATTTGTTGTCTGCTTTTCTAAAATCCAAGTCGATGCCTATGGCGATTGTTTTTGCTGAAATGTCATCATTGCTTTCAGTGAGTTAACCTGCGATAAGGTGTCTTCTCGGATGCGCGAAGGAAAAAATAAATAACAGAAAAAGAGAGAGCGAGAGATCACGCTCTTGACCTTACATTTCACATTAACGTCCAAGCGCGCATATGCAAGTTTTTAGACTAAAGACCCGTCTTTTTTGTTATTGTTGTTACTTCAAGAAATCCTGCATGTGTTTTTTTGTTTCATGAGAAGCGCATTCATTGCCTTTAGAACGAGCTAAACTAGTAATGTTTTTGTGTATGATGCATTGACCATGAGTATGACTATGAACTTATGGAGATTCGATTCAAAACAAACGGCAGAACCCGCAAAGCAAACTATTTGCATGTGTTTGGCTTTGTAATCGAAACTGCATCTATTGAGAAGAAGCTTGTGACTCGTTTCTCAGTTATAGGAGTTTCATGTACAATCAATGAAGAAAGATGTTTCTGTGTTCTGGTGACTTCGATACCAGTTTCGTGAGACTGGCCTGACTCAGCCTGTACCTTGCCATAAGATTAGTGTTTGTTTTTAAATTTATTGAAACAATGTCTGCTCAGTGTCCCAGAAGGGTCACAGGTGAAAAATATACCATATCAATGTTTCAATACCTTATTGATCAAAATCGTCTGCTTCTTAGTTGTGAACGCAGAAAAAATAGTTTTCATTTTCAGTTGTTTAGTACATATCATATACTATGCAACAAACAGAGGCTTACACTGTAAGAAACACAAATCTATACAACTTATATAAATATTTACAACATTTCGTATTGTTCCACATTTTTCATTTATTAACAGAAAAGCAGCGGGAATGCCGAGCAAATGAGTATCAGGTGCAAGTCCCTTTGCCCAGCAAAGGACATGTACAACTTCAGTGGTTTAAATTAGCTGACGAATCTAGTGAATATTGATCACTGGCACCTTGCGGTGTGTTTTAAAAAGAAACCAGAAACATAATTCTTCATCAGAGCAAATCATCAGAGTGGGCAAAAACCATACTGGGTTCCACTTTGGTACCCAGACTCGGGCCACGCGTGAAGTAACATGTCATATACAAAGCAATTGATCCTACGTTTATCGAAATACCTTGTGACTTAATGTTTAGAGTGCTTGCCTCATGAACACTAGGACCTTAGAAGTTTGACTCCATGGTGGACCATTAAAAAAATTTTTTTCAGAATTTACTTTTGTATCGCATGCGCAACAGACCAACGCTGACCACTGTACTAAGAGGCGTGGGCGAATTTAATACAAGTTTAATAGCTTGCCTCAAATTACCGAAAAAAAAATCAATTATAACAAGATAGCGACATGGAAAAAAAAACGAAAAAAAACCCCATCTCAAATAGTAAACAGGATGAACACTATATGTTGCTGTCTTTATTGGAAGTTGCTTGTTTGTTAAGTACTGTAAAAGGTTATATAATAATTTGTCACTCTCCTCCTGTACAATAAGTTGCTGTTGCTTTTCTGATTCTTTTGAAACAGAACATCATCATTATGTCACCACTAACTTTTTTTGAGGCAGTGTTGTCTGTCAAAGCAGACCCCTTGTTCAATGTACATACTGTACATGAGTTAAAAATAAAATATATTATAGAATACAGGAATTGCACTACATATTTTTGCTTTGAGTTCTGGGACTCCATTGTTCTTGCTGGTTTGGAGTCACCAGAAGTTTTGAAGGGGTCCCACAATACTGCCAAATATGAGAGCATTACGTTTCTATATTTACATCCTAAGGATGTATTACAATTATTAATTCAAAGATGCAATTTTTGGGAAGCACTTTGCATAAAAATGCACGATTTAAATTGTGTTAATGTGACCCTTGAATTACGACGGTTTAGAGAAAGCTGTAATGCATGTTCTTTTATTGCTCTTTTTTGCAGTTAATCCAACCTTTGGAAGCAGCCAGTTACTCGACAATGAAATTGTGAAGTACAAAGGCGAAGACACCGTGTTTGGTTGTTCAGCTGTGGGCTTCCCCTTAAAGGTCAACTGGGAAATTAAACAAAGACATGCAGAATCTTGGAAGACCCTTGGTAAGTAGCAGAGTTTACACTGGAGGACTTTTATTCCTATACATGTATAACTATTGATCTACATGTAAAAGACCTAAACAATTACATGATACTGTATGTTTTCAAAATATTAAGATTCGAGGATGTACACTTGTAAACACAAAATGCTAAGATTAATAAGTTGTGTACAGTTTAATTAGAATTGTGCTTGCTTTCTTCTTGTAGGTTGTTTAAGCAAGCAAGTTAATATTGGAATCCCAATATTGTTTTTTTTTTTCAGATCAATCCAATATCAATGACACACATTACAGGTTCATTAAAGATCAAGAATTCAAGGCCAACAACTTGGAAATTATGGACATTCAGTATTCCGACCGGGGTTTTTATAGATGTTGTATTGTCAAAGTTAATGCCACTGACAAATGTCAAGAGTTTGTTTTGCGTGTCAGAGGTGAGTCTTCAAAACAACAACAACAACAACAACAACAACAACAATTTATTTTGCACTCCTTGTAGTATGTACGTTATCATTTGGTAGAAAGGGAAAAAAATGTTGGATCTGAATTAATGTCATGGATGGTCAGCAGTCATTTAGAAATTATAGCATTCTAAGCTACAATAGAATAATGTACTCTGACTATTACTTAAGCTACCTGTAAATGGCCATGTTGAAACAGGTTCAAACCAGAATACCCTACAGCAATAATTCATTATAATTAACTTGGAAAGCTTACAAATGTAAAAGAGAAACAATGTACAATCAATTGAACAAATAAGAAACAAACAGAAGCAAACGCAAATTTATCATGAGTTTAGGGTAAAAGCTACTGTGTAAATGAGGAAATATTGTAACTATGTACATCTTTCATTGAGCTGAATAGTGTGAGAACTTGTGCACAGTCTTGTCTCTGAACTTCTATTTGTGTTGTACTTTTGGATTTGATTAGCACGTAGTTTAAAATGAACAAACTTTGGAGATAGTCAAACAGAAATTTCTAATACAATGTAGGAATACAGACTGTATCTAAATGTTATTTTCTGTCATACACTATAGATCCCTTGGGTCCACTGTGGCCAGTGATTGGCATTATTGTTGAAGCTATCATACTTTTCTTCATTATCTTCTTTACTGAGAGGAGAAGGAAAAACAAGAAGGCAGGTTGGTGAATACTTGGCTCTAAAAACAGTGCAGGTCAAAAAGTTCCATATCAGTCTCAACCAGTTTGTCAGACGAGTATGTTAATTCACCTTAGGCCAAACAAAAAAAAATATGTGTTTCCGGTTACATGCTTCTTAAAATTAGGGAAGGTAGGTAGTCCTGAATACTTTTTTTATTTTTTGAAATAATTTTATTTGCCTGAAGTACTTTTTATAAAAACTGAACTGGTATATCTTCATTTTTCAGTCTGTCACATGATGTCACAGCTCATTGCTCCTTCATTTTCATTGGCTAACAATTTGATCTGGGTAGATGTGGTGTGTTTGGGGCTGAGAGGGTTAGTGTATGTTCAGCACTATGTCATACAATACATGTACAGTGTATGGAAACCGGTATGGTGTGTTTGGGGCTGAGAGGGTTAGTGTATGATGTAATTATGTGGTCCAAACTGGAAAATACTAAAACTGCACTGCAGGGTGTGAACTTCATGTACATGTATTAGGGGCCCATGGTGAAAAGTAGGGGAAATTTTCAGATTTGTAGGCCAATACCGAACTCAAAAAGAAGCATTCTCATCTCCCATTTGAAAGCAAAAATAAAAGTTTCCAAGCCAAACAAACTTTTTAGTTGGCGCCAGTATTGCTGTGCAGACCTACAGTACGTGTAGTGACTGATAACCTGTTGCTGTGCAGGCCTACAGTACGTGTAGTGACTAGTAACCTGTTGCTGTGCAGGCCTACAGTACGTGTAGTGACTGATAACTTGTTGCTGTGCAGGCCTACAGTACATGTAGTGACTAGTAACCTGTTGCTGTGCAAGCTTACAGTACGTGTAGTGACTGATAACCTGTTGCTGTGCAGGCCTACAGTAGGTGTAGTGACTGATAACCTGTTGCTGTGCAGGCCTACAGTACATGTAGTGACTAGTAACTTGTTGCTGTGTAGGCCTACAGTACATGTAGTGACTAATAACCTACAGTGTATTGCTAGTGAGCTAGACAGTACTAGTATGTCAGTAGCAAAACCTATCTAAAGTCATCTATGTCTCTATTAGATGTTCAGCTTAATTGTCTCTAGAAAACTTCGTTTTTCATAAATGTTTGTAAGCATACAATATTTACGTATGCTTCAGGTGTATACTTCTGTTTGGTGTTTTGTTACTGATCAGTCTTAGGCAACTGCTGCGAATTGTGTCAGTATGTAAATATAATTAGCATAATATACAAACTATTTTAACAAATCTGATTGGTTAACTGTCTTTGGCTAAAGGACAAGAGGTTGATGATTTACGTAGTAAAAAAAATGCCGGTGTAAACTCCCGTTTTGCAGCAGTGACAGACGGGGAAATCGCTTTGGTATCATTTTAATAAAAAAATCCAAGTGCTCTGGAGAACGTTTTGGAAAGTTGCGTTTATGTGTGGACGGAGTCTGAGTCCCTACACAGACTTTAAAACAATCTTGAGAATTATTTTTCTTTTGAATGCTAGAAGATTCTCCCAAATTTTAATTCGTTTTTATGTAAATACAATCCTAGACTTGTAAGTACTTAGAATAGGTTTGCTATAAATACTGCAAATTGTAAGTTATAAACCAGATTTGTATAATTAACCAATTTTTTTTTCATTCCTTCCTATTTCTACACCTGTGCGAAACCAAAATAGCTGAAAGGTAAGTCATTTTTGGGTTTATGTTTGTGTTCATTGTTTCCCAGTAATATGGAAGATACATGTAGTTCTTATCCAGTAGTGGTGTTACCAGCAAGCTATCGTGTATGATATACACAAGTCAGTTGATAGAGTGGCGACCCATGTAAATTGAGGAAATCAATGAAAATGTTGCAATAGCTGGTTCCAACAAAGTCCCTTTTGGAGTGCTGTCAAGTATATATTGACCAGGTTGTTGAAGTTACAGTATTGGAAGTAGTAAAATGCTGCAATAGCTGGTTC
>JAOBRH010696880.1:0-14981 GCA_027575125.1 Umimayanthus parasiticus | reverse complement strand
TAGTAGTAGTAGTAGTAGTAATAGTAATAGTAGTAGTAGTAGTAGTAGTAGTAGTAGTAGTAGTAGTAGTAGTAGTATCAGTAGCAGCAGCAGCAGAAGTAGTAGTGAAAAGAGAGACTGATGGAGTCATAGATAGAGCTTGATTGATAGTCAAAGAAACGTAGTTACCTTGACAATGTCAGAGACGGTAAATATCATAAACAGAGCCTGAAAACGAAAGCGACATAATTCGTCATAAACATAACCAGTGACAGAGCCATCTAATTGTAGTCACAACACCATCGGATCAGGATAAAACATGCAGGACTGCGTTGAAATGGGTAAAACTAGAATAAGTACCTTACTCGTACAAAACTTCGCGTGTACTTAATTTTGCAATTTTCATTTGCTTTATTTTCGCGAATAATAATTTCGTGATTTCAGGAAAATACTGTATCAAAAACGTTCGCGATTTCGTCATTTGACTGTCTCTCACAAAACGAAATATTTTTACAAGTTACCTGGACAAAATAAGAATAAATCATACTTTATTTGCTGTGCAGAGCGAAAAATTTTATAAACGTCCAGAAAAGGAAGCTAAGATTGTGATATAAAAAAGGCAGGTACCTGAGTAACAAGTAACTCTTTATTGCATTAAATATACTGAATTTACAACTGAATCGTATTATATTTTGAGAGTATCAAATTTTGCGAATATGAATTTTCGCAAGTATTAAATTTCGTGCTTTTTTGAGAATTGCGAAAATCGCGAAAGTTAGTACTCGCGAACATTTGTACGAACAAGGTAAAAAACTGAGGAGAATTTATATAATTGGTAATGGTTCCAAAAAATCGATTACTTAATCGAGTGTCACGCTCTGTGTGATTGTCCGGTTAGGATATTTGACTGAGCGTGGCTTGAAACCGCTAATTCATCCCCAGCCATGATGCATGACGATTACTTGTAATTTGTCAGTTTTCTCATGTGAAAATGCAAATTTAACAGAGTATCTACTCTGTCCACAACCATCACATGCCTTTAAGATGTTTAATTGTTTCAAGACATTTCTGCCAGTGTGGACCAGTAATCACTTTTGAAAAGTAATTTCTTTTATGTGGGTGTGGGAAAAAGAAGGACTGTGAATACTTCTTTTGATGAAAAATGTTGGAATGTAGATTTAACCAATTACATAACAAAATACTTTTTTGCAGTACTCGAAAGCTGCCTGATCCGGCAATTGAAAAAGATGGCCATCAGGGAGAAAACAGTAGCTCGGACAATGACAAACAGCACATTAGTCACACACTCAACACTAAACCAGGAGATGAGCCTCGGATAGTATGCGGAGGTGAACTAGAGCATTTGACTTCTAAAATGGCTGAATCTGGGAAAATGCTTAAAGATAGGCTTGAGTCCCTTCACACCGCCCTTGGGAAAGAGCTTGATTTGTCCTCCCCGGTTTCAAAAACTCTTGTACAAGAAATACGGAATAGAACTTTTTCTGTCGAAAGTGAAATTAAGAGACTGGAAAATCAACTGGAGCTGCTGGAAGAGACGTTGAATAGAGGAGATGTACACGAAGCTAACGACAAGAGAAAGAGGAAAATATCGTCAGAAGAACTTAAAGATAAACTTGAGGTACTGAAACAGGAAAAGTTCGAGCTGGAAGAGGAGAAGAAGGAATGGTTAAAAGAAGTCAAGTTTCTTAAGTGTCAACTGCAATATCGCGAAGAGGTAAAACAGCTGCAGGCTAGTCAGAATAAACCTTCTGAAAGTAAATTGGAATGTGAGAACAAGGAACTAAAGCAGGAAAATGGTGACTTGAAAAGACATTTGCAAACTATTAGAGAAAAACTGGCGGAAAAAGCCGAACGTGAAGACGATGTTTTAGCACTCACGGAAGTGCTAGATAGTGAAAATGGAGGAAATTTTAATACAGAGAAGAAGCTTTGCCAGTTGCGAAGAGAGCGAAAAATGCTCCTTTCTACTATCATGAAACTGCAAAATGAAAGGAAAGAAACTGACAGGGAAGGCGAAATGATTGATGCTTCGACCCAATGTCAAGTTGGTATTGTCAGCAAGAACTGGTTACCGGAAGTCAAAAACAACAATTACGAAGAGCTTAAGAAAGAACTGGAAGAACTGAGAAAAGAAACGGAGGAGCTAGAAGACGAAAACCGAATTTTGGACGAAGAGAACGCAAAACTCATTGAGGAAAAACGAGGTCAGGAAGATACAATCAATAACTTGAAGCGTCAACTCACAGACGCACTTGACTCAAGCATTGACGAAATTGAACAATTAAACTTGCTCAACCAAGAGCTTGAAAAAAGGCTGGATTCTGCAGAAAAACACAACGAAAAATTCTTGCATGTGTTGGAAGAGCTTAAAGAAGAAAATTGCTGCCTTTTAGACTCCATTCTTGATGAAATTGAGAAGAAAGATTCATTGGAAGAGGCTATTGATCTTTTATCGACAGAGGTTGAAAAGATCATCCAAATTAATAAAAGCAGAAAGTACAACTTAAGTGAACCGAAGCAACTGCCAGCAATGGAGAACAAACATCGACTGGACAATAAAGGATCCCTGCTAAACGAAATGAAATCTTGTAAAAATCTTATTGAAGATCAACGATACCAAATACGAAAGCTTCAGATGGAGAGGAGAGATATCGAGGAAAATTACGTGAAAATGAAACGGGAGTTGGTTATCATGAGAACGAAAGGTCGACCAGTTAAAAACCCAACGGACAGTTTGGACGCTGGCACGAGAGCAAAGCAAGAACGAAAAGTGTCCGAAAGTGCAATGAATATTGATATCATGGAAACAGTAGATGAAAGATCTGAAAACGTGTTTGAAGAAAATGAGACACTTCGAGACGATAACGAATCGCTTCGTGTGGAAATTAACTACCTGAGATCTCGGAGGAAAGAATTGGAGATTTTGGCAAGGAATTTGAAAGACGAAAAATGTGTTCTTGAAGACGAAAAGGCTTGTCTATTGAGCTCGTTGTTCAATCAAGTTGAGAGATGCGAAACATTGGAGCAGCAGATTAACCAATTGAACAATTTACCTCAAGAAAATAAAGGGCCAGAAACTCCAAGAAATAACTTAGTAGAGAACGGTGAAAACGCTACTGTTGAATTATACGACACCACTGATGCATGTGTTAAGACTCCCGATATTGAAGGGAGTGAGAAAGCGAGCATGCTAATGAAAGACATGGACTCGAATGAAGAGCAGCTAAGAAACCTGCGGCAGTTTGTCCAAGAACTTGAAAATGAGAAACAAAACCTACGAAAAAGCTTGAACGCAAGTCAAAAGAATGTGCACGATTTACAGCGAGAGCGGTCTTTACTGAGTGACAAAGTGCAAAGGGGAAGCGAACTTGGTGAGACACTTCGTCAATGCTTACGGGAAGCACATGATGAAAAACAAGATTTAACAGATAACTTTGAAGAGCTGACAGAAGAAAAGATAACTTTAGAAAACCAAAAGAAAACTTTGGAGTCTCTACTTGAAGAAAGAACTACAAAACTTGAGTCATTGTGCGATAAGTCGGACGATCTTGAAGCAGAAAATAAAGAATTGTATCAAAAGCTTGGAAATATGGAAAAGCAGCTTCGATTTCTTTACAACAAACTAATTGTAATTGTTGATAGTATCGATACAGAAAGAAGCGAAGATGAGAATTCAAATCAAATTAAAACAGGTGGTTTGCAACAAGAGAATGACATTTCTGAGGTTACAGAATGTTTGAAAATAACATTAGAAAAACTAACTGAAGAGTTTCAACGAATGCGGAAAACCTTGGAGGCAACACAAAAGGAGCATAAGCAAATCAGTTCCCAACTGGAAACTGCACTGACAGAAAAGTCATCTCTTCAAAATCTCGTTCGAGAAACAGAAGAGAAAAGAAGACAGATGAAGAGTTTTCTAACTCGACTGACCGATGAAAAGGAAGTTATAAACGAGCAGCTTGACGAGGCCAAACAGCAAAAGAAAAATCTTGCAGAAGCCGTGGAGAATGTTTACCAGAGTAAAGAAGCGTTACAGAACGCCTTAGACAGTTCTCTTCTGAAACAAAAGCAAACCGCTCAAGCTCTCTATGAAGCATCGAATGACAACAAAGCCCTGAGAGATTCTTTGTATCGTGTTGCTGAAGAGAGAGATACTTTAAAAGACGGCATATTAACAGCTCGCAATGAAGTTGAACTGCTAACGGAATCAGAGATAAAATACAAAGATAGAGCTCGAGGACTGCAAGAAGAAGTCGACAAGCTTGATGAAGAGAACTCCGAGTTGAGAGACTCCCTTAAGAAAGGACAGAAAGAAAGAGATGAAATGAAAGAACTTGTAGCAGACTTGATCAATGAAAGGAACGAACTTGCAGAGAAAATTGAAGATTTGATGAACTGGGAACAGGTATTGAAAGCCAACCTTGCTAAGGCTGCACTTGAAAACGACGAGGCGCTGGCAGCGGAATCTGAACTCAGAAACGCGGCCGAAATGTTGGCTGAAGAAAATCTTGAGCTTCGAAAACATCTTCAGCAGTTCCTGGATAATTACAGCGGAGCCAATGACGCAGAGGTTCCAGTTGTCGAAAGTCCTATTTATGGCTGTGAACAAGTGGAACTTTCTGAGGAAATCCCATCTGATGTCACTGCACTTGAAAAAACTGAAAACGAAAGTTACACCAAAATGCACCAAAATGAAAGCTTGAAGAGACAATTATCAGACCTTTCTGCGCAAAACCTTAAATTAAGGGCGCTCCTTCAAACCGTTACAGAAAGTAAAGAAGTAATTGAGAGCAAACTCAAGCATACATCAGACGATAAAAGTGATCTCCAAAGTTCGCTGAAAAGCAAAGAAGATGCACTTGAAGCCCTTCAAGGAAATTGTGAAAGGGTATGCGAAGAACTGGACGTTTTGAAAACGTCCTTTGAAGAAGCGATTGTTGACAAACAAGAAGCAAGTGAAAAACTAGCAAAGATGTCTCTGGAGAAAGATATATTGAACGCCGAATTTCAGCAGATAATAAAAGAATCAGAAAAAAATAAACGTAATTTGGAGGAAGAGAAGGATAAATTTGCAAAACTACAAGATGAAAATCGTGTTTTGCACGAAAAAATGAAAAACGCTGAAGAAGAAATTGAAACAACTGCCGCAAAGCTAAATTCCGTTGATAAAGGAAACGACGAATTAGAGTCTCTGCTTGAAGAGAAAGAATCATTGAGAAAGCAAACACAAGGTTTGTATTCTGAAAATCAACAACTTGTGAGTGAGGTCGAAAAACTAACAACAGAGAATCAAGATATGGATGACGAAATTGATGAACTGTCTCAAGAGAAAGAGAAGCTTACTAGAAAACTTGAAATCATGACATTGGCGATTGATAATCTCGAGACCAAATTAAGTAAGATTGGTTCGGAGTACGACAGTTTAAAAGACCACTCTGAGCAAGAGCATCGTAAGCTCGCCGAATCTCTGAAGAATATTGCTATTGAACGGGACGAGTTGGAAAAGAAGTTAGAAATGGGATCTGAAGAGGTGTCAAAACTGCAAGAAAACCTCCAACAATTAAATCAGTCTATAGTTGATCTGAAGGCTGAGTTCATTGAAATAGAAAATACAAAAGACGAACTTACCAAGAGCTGTCACGAATTAACGGCATTAAATAAAGAATTAGAAAAACAACTTGAAAATGCTCTGCAAGAGAAAGCAACCTTACGGGAAACTATTAACGTGCTCAAAACAGAGCTACAGGGAACTTGTGAGAGTGTTGAAAAAGAGCGCCACAACTTTGCAGAAATGTTACACCTGAACGAAAGGAACATGGGTGATTTTGAAGACACTCGAAAGCGTTTAATCAGCTTAGAGAAGGACGTAGAGAAGGAAAGACGAGAAAAGGCAGAGTTAAGGCAGTCATGTGACAAGCTGAAGCAAGATCTAGATAATAAGCAGTCTAACTTTAAAGACTACATCGAAAACCAGTCGAAGGAAAAACTGCTAATGAAGGAAGAGTTGAAAGCTGTTAAAAAAGAGTTAATTGAGGGCAAACAAGAGCTTAACGACAAGAAGATTTTGCTTCAATGTGTAAGTGAGGAAATCGCAAAGTTGGACGCAAAGGAAACAGATATAAAAGAGCGGTGCAGTCAAATGGCAAGAACCATACAAGAAACAAGAGAGACTGAAAGAAACCTAAGAGAAAAACTTGATGAAGAAATTAAAAACAAACTGGATCTGCAGGAGAATTTCGATAGAACAGTTCACGAACTGAATAATGCAAACAAAGAGATAGAATGTTTGAAAGTAGAAGCTGTAAATCTAAACATCGAAGAGCAGGAGCTCAAGTCAAGAATACAGAATCTTGAAGAAACGCTTTTGGAAACAAAGCAAGATTTGAACAAATCGCTGAAAAGCGAATCAAGCTTATCCCTAAAAATTGGTGAGCAAGACGTTCTAAGAAAAAAGTACGAAGTTGAACTCAGTAATGAAGTGAGGGACCTCAAATTGTCTTTATGCAAAGTTCAAGAAGAGATGGAAGCCGTAAAGATAGAGAGGGATCTTTTACAGAAAGATGAAAAGAAACGCCAGTCTGAAGTAGAATCTGGTATACGTGAAATAAGTCGACTTCATAATTCCTTAGAAGAAAGTGACAAGAACCTGCGATCTGCTATTGAAGCTAGAGACACAATCAAACAAGAGCTAGAAGTATCCAAAGAAGAAAAGGACGAGATATTTCAAAAAGGTTCAAAACTAGTTGGTGAACTTAAGAAAGAAGCGATGGACGTGCAAACAGACTTACACCAAACACGAGATCAGGTTGACCAACTCAATAAATCTTTGCAATGTGCACAGGATGAAATAAATAGTTTTCGTGAAAGGATTACCGAATCAGAAAGTCAGAAAGAGATGCTAGAGGAGAGTTTAGAAACCCTAAAGGGAGATATTTGCGAACTTCAGCTCAATTATGACAAGACACGCCAGCGCGAATTTGCCCTTATAAAGGAATTGGAAAGTAAGAAGAAACAAGATGAAAAAGATTCTGTGTCTCTGAAAGAACAAATACGAGAACTTCAAGTTCAATATGAGAAAATGAGTCATGAGACTCTTGAGTGTGAAAAGAAACTAGAGGAAGAGCAAAACAAGATTTGTAGCCTTGAATGTTCTGTGGAACGACTGAAGAAAGAAAATAACACCTTGAAGAGATGGGTAGATAATAAAGCTGAGGAGAAACAGCGTCTTGATAAATCTCTGAAAGAAAACGAAGATCAAAGGCGAAAATTAGACAATCTAAATAAAGAATTAGATGAAAGATTGAAGCTTGTTCACAACGATAAAAGAATAACAGAAGATCTGTTAAAGAAGGAAAAAGAGAGCAGTGCGAATTTGCTTTACAGATTGGAAGAGGCCAACGAAGATAAAGAAGAACTAGAAGAAATTCTTGAAGGCTTACAAACGAAGAAAAAGAAACTGCAAGAAGAGTTTGATCGAGCGATTCTTGAAAAGGAAGTATGGGAAGAACAACTTACTGTTCTTAAGGAAACACTGGACGACAAAGTAGCTGATTTAACTGAACAAGAAGGAAACTTGAAGAAGAGATTAGAAATCTCGGAAGTTGAACGGAATGCGTTGAAAAAGCAAGTGAAAGAAAGGGAGCAGCGTTTAACAGAAGCTCAGATACAGATACAAGTTCTGAAGAGCGATCTTGCCGATACTAAACAGCGAATGGAAGTTTTGCAAAAAGAGTTGGAGTGCCAAACTGTATCTAAAAAGAAGGATGAGGAAGAATTGCGTGATATCAAAGAGAAACTTGATGAACGTGAAAAGTTGTCCGCTGAGACTCGCACTAAAATCCAAACCATTTCAGATGAATTAGATGATAGCCGGAGTGAAATTACTGCTCTCCGGACAAAGTTAAAAGAATTGAGGTCAAGTAAAGGGAAGTTGGAAAAAGATGCAGCAGAGAAAGAACAGACCTTAACTTCAGAACTTTCTTATCTCCGAAGTCGTGAAAACACTTTACTAAAAACTCTTGGGGAAAGAGACAAGGCAATTGAAACGCTCAAAGACGATATTTCTGCGAACAAGAGAAGAGGTGATGAACTACGTGAACAATCAAAGGAACATGAAATCAGAAATAGAAACATAAGTGAGGATTTGAAAAATGTGTTGCGATTGAAACAACAGCTCGAAAAAGATTTAGAAAAATTAAGGGAAACGCACGAACTTCAGGCAAAGGAAAACGAAAATACAAGCAAGAATGTCGAGTTTTTAAATAAACAGCTGGAAGAATCCAGTGATAATATCAAAACCCTTCACATTCAAATCGCAAAACTTTGTCAGCAAAACGAACAACTTCGGGGGACATCAACTCTGAAAGAGGAGATTCTTGTCGCCGAGAACGTGGTAGTTACACGCGTGGAAATCCCAGAGATGGCGCCAATTCCAAAACTCGAGTTAGGAGAGAAACCAATGCTTTCTACGAAGGAAGAAAGTGCGTTCCGTTCTAGAACTTTGTCAAATGCACAGAAAGAAATTTCAGAACTGGAATTATACATTCATGAACTTCAGAATGATCTAAAAAAGGTGAGAGAAGAGGTGTTTGACTTGCAACATGAAGTGACTGATAAAGATCGTGAGTTGAAACAAAAGGAAAGACTCCATCGACAAGAGAAAAAACGATTTCAGGACAATATAAACGAACTAGAAGAGGAGTACACAAAGCTAAGGAAGCAGCTGTCATCTTTCCTTGCCTATGACAAAAATCGGTCTTCTTTCTCAACGGTCAAAGAACTTAAGGAGACTCTTCGTAAGGTGGAGTCAGAGATGTTAGACGCTATATGGAAAACCTCTGAACTCTTGAAACGAACTAAAGATGGAGTTGGGGACCTTAAAAGCGAACCAAAAGTCTTTCATGGAGAACACGAGAAGGTCAGAGAGGCTGTTGATAAAATGAATGAGGAAAAGAAACAATTCCAAAGTAACTTAGAGGAAACATTGAAAGAGAATGAATGCCTTCTAAAGAAGCTGAAACGAGTAGAGGATAGCAAGTCCAATCTAAGAGAAATTATCGATTATTTGATTTTGGAAATGGATAAACTGCGACTGCTGATAGACATGAAATCTGCTCCAAATGAATTGGAAAATGTTCCTCTAAGAAAGAGTGCTTTTCCAAACGAACAGATAGCGAATGAGGAAGCAAGTCACAACACAGCAGATCCAGCTGCTATTGACACGGTTAGTATTGAGCAACTGCGCCAAAGCTTTGATAAACTTCAGCAAAAGATGAAATTGTTGGAAAGAAGTTTGACAGAAGAGCGGGTGGAAGGAAGAGGAAGCGTAACTGATTCTACAAAATCTAACAAACTCCAAGCTGAAAACGAGTATTTTGCCAAACGGGTAAACACTCTAGAGAAAGACAAAATTTCAAAGGACCGTGAATTGGTAAACATAAAAACTGAAAATCAAAAATTGCACAAACGACTGCAATCTGAAAATACGAAGCTCGAAAACCTTGAAAAGGCCTTAAAGCAATCAGAAAATGTACAGAAGTCTTTGAGAGAAAGCCTCAATGAAATGAGACAAGAAACGCAACGACTAGAAGAGGAAAGACAAATTTCAAAAGAAGAACTAGAAAATATGAGAACACAATTGATGAATGAGGCAACATTAGAAGGTGAAGATATTGTCGACAACTTTGATAACTTGGCGATAATGCGAAAAGAGAAAAACGAATTGACATGCGCAAAAGCCGCTTTAGAAATGAAGTACAAGCTATTGGAAACAAAACTTCGCGACAAGGAGGACGTCGTAAAGTTGAAACATCAAGATCTTTTTGAACTTCAAGCTTGCTGTAAAACTCTGGAGAACAGCTTAAATGAGACTGTAGAAGAGAAAAACAAACTCGTGACGGATACGTACGCTTTCAAGATCAAGTTGGAGAACGAGAATAAGGATTTAGCCTCACGTATGACAAAGAAAGACGAAAGGGTCGCTGAACTGCAGAAGAAACACGACTCACTGATGAGGCACAATCAGAAACTGGGTGACCAAGTGAAAGATATTCGTCGCGAACGAGATGATCTTGGAAAGAAACTCTGCGAAGCAGAAACCGAAAAAGAAAGGCTCGAGATAATGAATGAAGAGTACAAATCAAAAATTCATAATCTGCATACGAAGCGGGCCGAGTACGAAATGTCTTCGAGTTATCTTGCAGAGCAGAAAGAAGAATCTGCAAAGGAAGTAAGAGAACTGAAAAGCGATTTAGAAAGTAGCAGAGAAACAGCCAAAGAACTTAAGAGAAAAGTTGAGAACTTAAAACAGTTGTTGAATGATCGCACAGCCGAGGAGAATAAGAAAAATCATGAAAAAGAAAAACTGTTGAAAAATCTTGAAGACGTTGACAAAAATCTTGAAGAAGAAGTATTGCACAAAGAGGAACTAGCAAGTAGCGCACGGGTCAAGGAACAAGAAATGCAAGATAAAATTGCAAGTCTTTCAGCTGACGTTCGGATTAGTGTGGAAGAACAGACGAAAATGCAAGCCGTTATAAACAGAATCCCAGAACTGAAAAAGGAATATAACCAGTTAGAAGATGAAAACAATAACCTTATTGAATCCCTTTCGAAAGTTCAAGAACAGAACATAGCACTGAAGAAAGAGAATATTCTTCTAAGAAGAGCTTGCATGCAACTTCGAGGCAAGAAATTGTCAGAAGAGAAAATAACGCTTAATCAAGCGGAAAATACGCTCGGCAGCGTTCTACCTTTCTCGATCTCTGATCTCCCAATTAAGAAATGTCTGGACAAATCCCCTGCAGGTTCTTCGAAATCTTCTTTTGGTGAAATGTCTCTTGACTCAATGGGCCAACAGAGAAAGCCCCCACCCCACGCAGAGAGATCCTCCCCAGAGGGCAGTGAGCTCCCCGACGCCAGCAACGAAAAGATTTTCAACCTGCAGACACCCTTGCATTCAGTTTCGAATCCAAAGCCCGATTCAGATTCCAGCGCGGACGCCGACACTGGCCTCATGATTCGCGTTGCCAGTTTTGTCAACAGTTTCGATGACGAAGAAGAAACAACCGGTTCCGCTGCAAAAAAGTCCGGAAAAGTCCAAAAAAGTAGCATAAAGTTGCAGACTTGTGTGAAAAAAGGACGGCGACGAACGCAGGAGATATTGTCAACTGATCTAATGCTTGCCAACGAACAGGTTTCTCGTCGTGCAACACAAGAAATTGTAACGAGAGGCTCTGCAGATTCTGACCAAAGGCGCCTTTCCTATGACTCAAAAAGTGGACGATCCTCGCTTCCAGGCTTCACAGACAAAGACTCTACCGCGGCAAGACGTTCGTCATCAGAGGGGACTGGTACTGGAAAACCTATTTGTACTACGAACTATTGCAGTCCTATCCTGTCACTGGTCGACACGTGCCCCTTGCACAGGGTGCCCTCGACCGAGCGGAGGAAGGAACAGTGTCCTATATGTAAGAAAGATAGCAAGACTGGGACTCGGCCCAAACAATTTGTAACCTTAGAAAAGTACGTGTAGTTAAACAGCCTGTGCCCGGTTCCTCTAACGCTGACAACCGCTCACCCAGGATTTTGACTCGGAAAGTAAATCGCGATTGGTTAGCTGAAATATCGACTAAAAAATCAGAGTTTCATAAATCTAATATACAATAAGTCATAATCCTGGGTTAGTGTTAATCGGCTCTTAGGAACTTGGTCCTGAACCCGCTTCCTCAAAAGCTGTACAAGCTTTTAAAATAGTTAATCCATAGTTAGATTCTGTTTCCCAGAGACTCGCCCAAACAGCAAACAACTTAACTAGAGTAATTGATCTGTGTTTTAACAACGTTTCGTGAACAGTGACTAATTATTCAGACGTTCAGAAAACTAATCTAAAAATAGGCCTAATCTTGGGTTAAGCCTGGTTCACACTAGTGAGATAAGCACAAGCACAAACGCCAGGCATACGCACGCGCAGAATCAGTCATCCATGAACCAAACCATTGCTACGTGTGCGTATGGCTGGCATTTATGCCTGTGCTTGTGCTTGTGCTTATCTCACTAGTGTGAACCAGGCTTCAGTGTTAACCGGCTTTTGAGGAAGTGGGTCTTGCTGTCTAAATTTGGAGTCTACCCTCTAAGAATATTCTTTGACTTTGTTTTGTATGTGATGCTAGACCCTTTCCCACGTGCTTAAAACAATCGAACTCTATGATGTAACCAATATCTCAACGAGCTTTATTCCCGAGAATGTTCATTTAAGTAAGAATAATTTGCTGAAATTCAACCTGCTGATGCGAACATAAAACTAGTTCGAGCTTAGTGAGCATGTAAAGTCATTCATTGCGATGAACTGTGACGTCAAAGCACCAGGGATTTTCTTTGGAGACCCTGTGTATCGGCTCCAAAGCAATTTACGCACCGATCGCGCAGCAGTCGGATGACGAGGCTAATACAACTCCAAGACAATTTCTGAATGCGTATAAAAGTATTGCCTGCATTCAGTTGTAGAAAAATTTATTTTTACATAAAAAGAGCTATAGATATCAATCCATTCTAAACAAAAAAAGCACAAAGTTTTGTTCATAATATACATTTACAAAGGCGTTCGATATAAAAAACTATAAACAACTCGTGATTTGTTTCTTCTATTAAATTTATAATACACATTATATATTGATATTTTGAATTCCAAATCAGAAGCTTATATATTACAAACTAGAGTTGCTGAGTGCACAAACACTGCTCTATTAGCCTTTCAGGAAATATGTTTATTTTTATATTGCTCTTTGGCAGTCAAACAGCCGAAAGTAGAGAACGTTACTGTTTTATAGACGAATATAATACAAACTCAATTTGAATTGTTTTGTTGCGAATTTTCCTCAGGTTCTGTATAACCATGGAAATGGTCGTTTCATTAATTAGACTTGTAGATAATAAAGAATATGGACAAATAATTGTGTTTTTGCTTCAGTTGATTATGTTGCCCTAGGTAAGAGAATGAAGCATAAAGCCTGGTTACACCTGTAACATAAGCATATCACAAAAAATTAAGGACAAAGGAACACCAAGTGTGCGACGAGATGGTAGAAACCCAGTGTTCTTTTCTTTCATATTTAAATTCTTCTGCTTCTGCTTCTGCTTATGACTATGCTTACACTTATGTTAATGTTTATGCTTAAGCTTATGTTCATTATTGATTACTATGAATGCTTTAGCTTGTGCTAACGCTTATGCTTATGTATGGTTTATGCTTTTGCTTACTCTTATGTTTAGGCTTATACCAATGCTTATGCGTATGTTAATACCTATACGCATGCTTATGTTAATGTTTATGCTCATCCTACAAGTGTGAACCATGCTTAAATTATGGAAACGTTCCCAGATTGAAACAGAAACCCGTCTTTTTTGTTGTAACTGTTGATGGAAAACTTGTCCAGGTTTATTACTTAAAGACATGAAACCTCAACGGACGAAAGACTGATGCGACGTCAGGGACTGCGAAGCTACTTTGGAGGTAGGAAAAAGTGGGAGGGAAGGGGAAGGGATCGGAGCTGATCCCCCCCCTCCCCCCGCCAAGATCCTCCCTCCCGCGACCCCTGGATCTACGAGAGTATTTGGATTTGCAATGGCGTAATTGCAAACAGATAAATTTTTGAACTAATGATTTTTCAGTATAATAAGGAATGTATGAGGTAATCATTTCAGCCGGAGTGAAGGACTAAAATTTTAAATGCCTGTTTCAGAACATTTAAGCAACAAACCCGTATCATTGAAGGGGCTTTTTCATGCATTGAACGTGAATTCTTCCCACAGCTTGGCATAAGACGTTAAAAATACCAAAATATCTTCTGCTACAGGTTTGGTTTCGAGGACGATTGAAACGAATTTCAGTTGCAAGTGGTACAAACATATCAAGCACAATTCTACCTTAAACGCTGTAAATATGATACGGATGGTTTGGTTTCGAGCACGATTGAAACGGATTTCGGTAAGTGATGAAGCGAATTTAGTGGTGGCCCATAGAATAATTTATTAAGTAGTGTAATATAGTTCCCAACTGTATTGATCCTCGACATTTCTGTTTGCTGAAAGAGTTTCTTTGTCAAATAAGGTCGCGTTTATCAATATGCTTTGAGTAAAAATGAAAGGAACCAGCAGTTTTGTAAGGAGCAAGTGTGAAACTGCTTCTTTGATTCCCCCACCCCTCCCTCCATTCCTTCGTATCATCACATTTAGTAGAGGGGGACTGACTACGGTATCATATTTCTGTAACAACTGGTTCTTTTACGTAATCTTGTGGAATGTAGCCGGTTCGTTTCTTCCGGGGAGAGTAGGCCCACACCCAACCGGGAGCTATTTGGTCTTTGAGGTTAGCATACACATACTCCCCAGGCCTCACGCTCAAATCATCGAACGCGCTGGCCTGGTACTCAAATAACACGATAAGTCTTGTTCCCTTAAGAAGACATTTCTTGTCCTGGCTTGAGCATGATGACGTGTAATCCGTGAAGGAATGTATCCCGCCAAACGAACTGGAGCTTGTTGCTGTGACGTCAGAGAGGTTGACATCTGCCGTGTCCAATGATGTCACTGTTGTGCATGAATGTAGCCGCTTGTGGCACTCTGCTTGGGGTAAATTAGACCATGCGATGTTAGTGAGTTTTGTTGAGTTACTTGAATTCACAATCGTTTGTGCTCAAACGAAAAACTCTGATTTATTTAATTTTTTTACAAATGGAACATTTTTATCAGAACATGGGTTAAAATGTAAGCTACGGGTTAGTCTAAATTCCAAATTGAATTTTTTCATCTACTAAAACTTGATGGTGGCATGTTCTACCGGGATTACATTTAAGGCCGTTCTGAAATGGCTGGAGATTCATCCGAATTTCTCAATTTTAAAATAGAATTCTCCATAATGATAATATGATTTAAAATGAAGCATTAACACAGTTATAAATGTTTAACAACAAACGCGAAGAGGC
>JAOBRH010695770.1:0-14984 GCA_027575125.1 Umimayanthus parasiticus | reverse complement strand
AAAATATGGCAACTAATAATTTTGTATATTGATCGGATGGACTGGAGGGCCGGGCATTTGACCACCACAGAAGGAATTGGGGGGGAGGATGAGGAATTGGCGACAAAAATTGCCCACAGGGCCGGGCATTTTAAAAAAATTCAAATGCCAAGGGTATGCCTAGGGGTTTGCCTGGGGGGGATGCTCGCAGCTGGAATTGACTCGCACATTAGTTTCCTTATTAGAAAAACTCAAAGAAAGGTGAGCACTACTGTAAACCTTTTAATTCAATTAGATTATGATCAAACAACCATTGTATAGTCCCAAACAATACTCACAGTGTTGTTGAATAGTTCATGTGGGCAGAGGCCCATAATGTAACTTTTGCAGACTTTATCATCTGTAAATTTCAGGTCATCGTCCCGAGAAACACCTGCAACAACAAATGATAGCCAAGAGATAGTCTGAAAAGCATTTTATTGTTTTTTTGGAATGGTGTTTTATTTCTTTTATACCAGCACCAACAACTATTATACCAGAAAATACCCAAAAGCCATTTTCATTTAAAATACCAGAGGTTTATGATTTTGAAAAGCTACAACAATTTTTCAAAACAAAAAGATCCAGAAACTGTGAAAAGACGTTGGAAAATAATGAGCTTGGACAATACCCATTGCCTTAAACACACATTGATTTTTTATTTCTAATTTGGGAATCATTTTTCGAAGGTCAATAATGCTTGCAATGCCTGAACTAGTCATATTTAAAACAAAGAAAACTTGCAAACTTTACAAAAACAAAATGGCTTTAAGGTAAAAGAGAAGGATTGAGAAATAGTTCAGATTTCACATGTCTTACATCTTTATGATATTCAGTATACAAACTTTTCCAATGGCTTAAATGTATCCACTTCAAAAAGCACCATACAGCAGAGTCGCTGGGAAGGCAATATAAGCAATTTGAATGCAAAACATTAATGCCTCAAACATATTGTTATGCTTGCTTTTTGCATCTTGTAGTTCTTTTATGCTCCCTTTCCTTGTGGCAAAACAGGAGTTAAGATATAAATTTGCAAGTTTATTAACCAAAACAAGCCATCAAAGACAAAATACTTTTGTTCTTACATTATATCATAACTTTAGCAAAATAACCAAAACATTTATTCCCTGTTTAGCTTGGGTAGATGTTTCTCCTGAAATATTAATTTAAAACACAAACATGACATTGATGCAAAGCTCTGACAACATTTGCAATAATTGGCATATAAGAAAAATAACTTTTTTCTTCATCTGACAAAAACACAAAAGACCTGCGATAAGCTCATACTACAGGTTGTTTGTGAAGATGCCAGCCAAAATTTTCAGGTCCATTTGTAAATTAGTCAAGAACGCAGATGATGTGCTTGTGATCCTGTAGATATATATGGAGTTAGCAGTCATTCCAAGAGTTCCAACCCCCCACTTTTTTTCTGTGACAAAACAGCAATTACTGGTATCCAAAACTTACATTCCAAGCTTTTATTAATGAAACTTTTCTTTTGAATGCCTATATGTGGTTAAATTTCTGTGGCTGTGGTTAGAATATTTCTCTGCAGGTATGAAAGCCACTTTTACCAGCTTTTTCACCTGTCTCCAAATGTTGAGAAGGCTCAAAGCAGTTTTTCTCTAAACTGTCCAAGTTGTCCAGTACAATTGAGTGAAACCTACTTACGTTCCCTTTACTTACGTGTCCTTTGAACTTGATGTTTTACAACACTCCCCAAATAGTGACTATACTTTGCTATCAGCCTTTATTTAGAAAAGCACCAAATAAATTTAATAGTCGGCTTGGAAATGTTGTTATGTGCATGTTAGGTTGTTATTAGTACAAATACTTTTTAAAGTACAATTTTGGAAAGGTTTATCACAACTTGTTCTTTGCAGTTTCAGAAATCAAAGTAAAACCGTTATGTGTTTAAACGTTTTCACAGCGGTCACTTATCTATGAATTTCAGGCGAAGAGTGTCACTGTCCAATCATTACAAAGCTTTCTCTTTTGGATTTGATTGAGCATATAAAATGATGAAACTTTAAAGGAAAATCGATAGTATCTCGACATCTTCTGGCGATAAAATGTAATATTTAAAATAACAGGGAAAATGAACAAAACTGCAAAAAAAATTACGCTTCTTGACTGCATGTGGCGGACAAAAAGTGCATGAACTTCACCATGAAATATCAGAGCGACATCTCAAGGAGTGAAGGACGAGTTGGAAATTTTAGTTATTAGTGCAAAAAAATAAACACCGGATGAGCGAAAACAAAAAAACTAAAACATGCGCGTATATGCGGTACGTGTTACGGAGCCGAAACAAAGGCTTGACTAATAAAACGCCTATTGGAAAATTGCTTGCGTTGTGATTACTGAGCTGTGCATGCACAACCTGATACGCGCCGCTCGTTAAATGTCAACTCACCATCTCGCTGTGTACCCATCAACTCGTCTAACATCTTTCTCATCTGTTCCTGGGCAGTCATTTTGACTACTTATACCGAAAAGTTCGGTCTAAACGCTGTAGAGTCCGATAAACAAAACAGTTTTTGCAACGTTCAACCACGCAAAACTCCCTTCCAGGAAAATGAAAATGGCTGCCACTCAGTGCACGTTGCGCAATGCATTGTTGGATAGCTCAGCCCCAGTCTTTTTGATTGATCACCCTCACGCGGTAACTTTACTTGGTAGCATTTTTTAAAAAAAAAATGTTAACTTTTTAAAAAAATCAAAAGAGTATACAATAACGAACAGCAACTGATGAGCGAAGTTGTAACGGTGATCCAGCTCATTCTGGTGATGCCAGCAACCAATGCAACAAGTGAGTGATCATTTAGCACTATGTGTTGCTGGGGCGGATCCCAGGATTTGGTGAGAGAGGGGGTTCGGATAAACCTCGAGTACCTCCGCCTACAATATCTAAGTGTTATTGTAATTTAACAAGTCCTTTTTTCACAAGAAAAAGTATGGTAAAAATCATATTTCTGTTTCACGTTAGGGGGTTCGGCCGAACCACCCGAACCACCCCTGGATCCGCCCCAGGCATTGGTTCAAAACTATGTAGTGAGCAAGAGCTCCTTCTCCAAGTGCACAAGGAACATGCTGACGGACTTACGATTGAAAACCAATTATTTGAATATATCAATTACTGTACTGAAATACATGTCAATTTGCTGCTAAACACATGCAATTTTCACCTAAGTTTCGGTTCCTTTTTTCGTTAATTCTCTCCGAGAATGCGCCAAATGTGCATTTTGGAGAAGCCAAATTTCAAAATTTCCTCGGTGAGCATGCCCCCGGACTTCCCTAGTCTACAGGCCCAGTGGAAGCAGTTCAGAGTTGGTCCGGCTAAAATAGGATCGAGCGCCGGAGGCGTGAGTACACTAGAGGGGTCCGGGGGCATGGACCGGTTCCGTCGGGCCTGTAAACTTTACTCGCTTTTTGGACGCACGATCCTATTATTGCCGGACCAACTCTGAACTGCCTCCGCCGGGCCTGCTTTGTCAACATCCATCTTCTCATTACAACATCAATATAAAATAAGTTATTTTGATGTGAGAATATAGGAACTGATCATACAATGCAAGCTGCTCAACATGAAAAGAAAAAATGTCCAAAACAAAAGGTAAGTATGAATACCACGCATTTGTCGTGTCTGGGGCTGAAAGGGTTAAAACAAAGCAAATCCTTTTCATCAGTTCCAAAAAATGAGTCCCTTAGGCCAATCAAAAAAATATGTGTGTTTCCGGTTACATGCTTCTTAAAATTAGGGAAGGTTGGTCGTATTTTTTATTTTTTTATTTTTTGCAATAATTTTGTTTGCCTGAAGTACTTTTGCAAAAACAGAACTGCTATATCTACATTTTTCAGTCTGTCACGTGGTGTCACGGCTCGTTGCTCCTCCATTTTCACTAATGGCTAACAGTTTGACCTCGGCTTACTTGTTGTCCACTGCGCGCGAACGTTGCAAAAATAGACTCGAAACTGAAAACATTTTTCTGTGAGAAGAATCAATTGTAAAAAACCAAAAACGACAGTAAAAAATTCAGGGTCGGTGACCTAAACTTAGGGACGGTCGGTAACCGGAAACACACATATTTTTTTGTTTGGCCTTATATGTAAAAGCCAACTCCTAAGGACAAACGTCGATTGAGTCGCCTAGAATTCTATTGATTCGGACGTAAAAGACATTCATCAAAGATGATTTTTTCAGCTGATTACCCAATAAACGCACAACCGCAATGATAAACGAAAGGCATTTAAAACCTGTTTGGCAAGAAAACACACAATTTTCGCATTGGTGTCAAGAGTGCAAATGCCAGTAAGACCAGTATGCCAGTGCTGTATTACTGATCAGGAAATGTTAAGAGTCAGAGTGGTGGTGGTGATAGTGATGAAGCGAATATTCTCGATATTTAGTTTTTAATGATAATAAAAACTGTGATTGTGGTTGTGATAATAGCGATTAGGCGATATTAAATGACGGGACAAAGGTTGTCTATCTTAGTCTTAATGATTGGTATTTCATAGTCATAGTCCAGAGGTCATAGTTATAGTCATAGTCATAGTCAAAATCGTAATCATTATCACAGTCAGTAATAGTCATAGTCATAATCAGAGTCAGAGTCAATCATGGGCATAGTCATAGTCATAGTGCAGGGATACTGATGAAAAGTGAAAAACGGTAGAAGAAAACGCGTGGGGAATAAGCAGGTAGCTTTAGCAACACCAGTACAAACAGAAACAATTCCCACAATAATAAGTCAAACAGATGTGAAGAAAGCTTTAAGTTTACTCTACTATTCAGCAAGACACAAACAACTAAATGAAGTTTCCCATCACCCGTTACAAGAGTTGTAACTGACTGTTTACAATGCCTACATACTTCATATAAGGATTTGCGTCCATCATTCCTCTTCAGTCATTTGAACCAGCTAGTTTGTGTGGAAGCAAGGACCACACAGAGTGAGCAAATAAAATTCCTTTCTCTGTCTTAACTAACAATTGCAACAAATTTCGGCCGAGGTGCAGCACAGATATTGGCTGTTTTTATACTGGAGCTGACGGATTATCCGTCTGGGTGAACTGGGGCAAGCCTATTTAGCTCGTCTGATAATTCGCCTGAGTATAAATACGGGCACGAAGACGAATTATCCGTCCAGACGAATTATCTCCGTTCAGCGTCTGTGAAGATATATAATCTTAGATTCTTCTTCTAGACGCACTTTCAGTACTTGTCGCAGTTCGTCCCGTATTTATACTGGAGACGCAGAATAGCAGACGCATAATTCGTCTGGACGGATTATCCGTCTCTAGCATAAAAACAGCCAATTTATTTGAAATTATCAGCAGAATTATCAGATTTCGTAAATTTATTTTGCAATAAGTTGGTCTTGATTCAGAAAAGTAAAATTTTAATAGAAAAAGGGCGTTAAATGTGAGAATATAAAGAAGGTAACATGTTACGTTTCCGATGTGCACATTTACTGAAATCCGGCTTCCAGTCTTGCTTTCAGTGGCGGAATAAGGGACACAAACCCAAGCTACAAAAATATTATAGCAAACGTGAAAAGTAACAAATGCTTGGTAGTAAATGCTTGCCAGTTCTCCATTACGTCGATTAAGAAGTAGTTTACATGCTGCATACAACGCATGGCAGGCGCTGATCGCTTGAGTAGGGAGGGCAGGGCAGAGAGTCGCAGCTGGTCGCCATCGCACGAACGTACTCCGAATCCCGGAGGATGCTTTGTGCATGTTTATCCACGCAAATCACATCTTTGTGGTCCTGGGCGTTGATCTGGACGGCGAGGTACCCATCATATTCCCTGAACCAACCCTCATAGCACTCCTTGCGGGCGGGAATCATCAGCACGGTCGAACGGATCTTCACGGCGCACGTGGCACAAGTTAGGAAGTAGTTTGTGCCGTAGACGGTTTTCCAGTTGTTGGCCAGCTGGGCTCGCCTGGTCTGCATGCTGCCGGTCGGAGTAACTGGTGGCGCGGGTGGGATGTAGTACCAAGGTTGGTTGGGGAGGCAAGTGAAACTCGACCCACCTGTTCGGCTACTTCCGTGCCGAGTGGCCGCTGCTTGCCCTAAATTTATGTGGAAACCGAAACAATCGATAGTATGTGTACAGGCTGTCGTTGTGTTTTGCATAAGAACAATCTTAATAAGAACACTGAAGCCTAGATTGGTTTTCGTTTGTCCGGTCTGGCTGGTCCGACCAGTCAGTTTTTAACGAGTTCTCAGAACTCATGTTCATGGATCAGAGCCGCTCAGTTCTCCCGCTCCTGTCGGCCAAAGCGCGGAAATTTGGAGAGTTGTGGCGGGAAAAATGTACGCGCGTGCCTTGGACCTCTCCATTTCAACTGTCCAGAATCAGGTCTTTTCGACTGGCCAGACCAGTCAAATGGAAGCGACTTTAGATTTGCCCAAATTTTGAAAACAAGTTGAGAACAATCTCAGGCTCACACTCTGGTTCAAATGCGTAAAACCAACTTTGGAATTAGAACAGTTCTGTTATTTATAAAATGAAACAACAACAACAATTTTCGAAAACAATTTGAGGCTGCCACATTGGGTAAGATTGAGATTAACGTGGAGTTTCGGTCAAATCTCAACTGGTTCTCATTAAAAAAGAACGTGTAAGTTAACCAGTTTACTATTTATCAAACAGAAAGCGAACTAGCTTTTACTATAGCACATACACAATATTTTAGTCCATTTCACAGTTCCTGAAAGGTAACCAAGCTTCTAAATGAAACCGAGGCGAAGGTTGTCCTGGCACAGTTAACAGAGATCGAAGTGGAAATAATTATCATAAGAAAGAAACTTATTAGACTTATTAATATGTCTATTAATTCCACTTCTCTAACTGTGCGAGGTCAACCTTCACCTCGGTTTCATGTAGAGCTTGGTTATCTTTCAGGAACTGTGAAATGGATCAGTACTGACGAGGGGAAGTCAAGTTGCAAAACTACATAAAAAAGAACAGTTTCAACAACAATTAGTTTACGAAACTAGAAACAAACCCACTAAACCGTCGTAGAATTCTACCGGCAGTATACGAGGAACTTATACAAGACATTAAACGGGCTGCACAAAAACACAACCGCCGCTAAGACTCTGCAGCTTACCGCCACGTAATTACAGTCATTAATTATATTAAATTACCGCCTTGCACTAATAATTTAAATATGAACTGTATGAACGACCTAACATTGACTCTAAAGATGACTTCCACACGAGTTATCTAAACGTTAGTCACCAACAACAATAGTCCTTCTCAGGACAACACCAACCCGGACAATTAACCAACTACAAACAGTTGGTAATATGGAAATACGAAGAAAACGAGATCAATAAGAATTTTTCCTTAGCCGCTACATTCACACGGTACCGGATGAATTATTGACCGGACAGTTTGTTCACACGTAACCGTTCAGTATTTTGGCTCTGTTCACACTAAACTGATGAACCAGGACGAATTTAACTTTTGTTGGTGGTTTTACTACCTACTAGCTTCCCTCTCCTTTTTCAGCTTAGTGACCACGCGACCACGCCTTTTCCGTACAAAAATTTAGACGGTCAAGGTGTTCACACCGCGCGGGTCAAACTTTCGACCGTACCGGCTAAAAAATCGTCCTCGATTTTGGAGGCCGAATATTTGAACAGCTAAGTGTCTAAATTTCCATACAGATGACTGGTTCCGTGTGAACAGAACGCCTAAGCGCACGAAATGTTACCCGGTCAATAATTCGTCCGGTACCATGTAAACACATCCTTAGCCGCCGTCTGAAGTATGATTTCTGTTTGTATTTTCTTCTGTATAACACAGATTTAAATAGAATCGCGCATGTGCGTACGAACGCAACATGTTGGCACAACATCATCCAACATTATTGGGATTGTGTTGGCTGAGGGTGTTCAAACGATGACAACATGTTGGGCAATGTTACGTGTACGATGATATCACCGCAGAGGAGTCTGGGATAGATATTTATCCAAAACTTTTTGCGAAACCGTGTGTACAGTGTTTTCACGTTCGTCCGCCATTATGGTGCTCGATGAGTACAACCGTTTGTGTGTGCGAGGTTGGCACAGTTAATTAGATCTCTGACTGCCAACCAGAAGGTTTCGGGTTCAATCCCCGGCCTGGTCGAGGGTTGAACTTTGGGTGACCTTCTTTCGCCACACCGTCCGTGGATAGGGACGTTAAGCCGTGGTCCAGTCTCTCGACATTCTATCGGGGGACTTAAAAAAAGATCCACACACTTGTCGATAAGAGTAGGCTAGTGCCGGTGTTGTGGACTGTCACCTCCTCCCCTACAAAGGGCCTGCTGTAATTGGGGAAACCTGTAGCAGTGTCCCTCTCCCGACAGGGAAAAAGCTAAATAGATAAATAAAAGAAAATAAATAAAAAAAAGGAGAAAATGCTGGATACAGGTTGAAATGAGTTCCTTTCTAGAATTCGATTCAGTTCTCATTTTGGATTTTGAGCCTGTAGCTATGCCAAGATTTGGCGTTTCACTTCGTTGCGAGAGTTAGCCGTATCATCGAGAGATATTGTTTCTGCGTCAACCAGCGAATCGCGACTTATTTCCTTTGATTTTAAATTGTCTTTACTTTTACTTGCTTGCATTACCGTAACTAAAAATTACCATCTGTCCCTAGAAATCTATTGTGACTTATTAAGTTGTTAGACAGTGCTTGTCTCGATTTCTCTGCCTTTGTCTTTGTCAGTTCTCTTCGGAGTTGCGCTCGTAAACCTGCAATTTTAGCTTGATTGCACTGCCACTTTTTTGCAATTGCTCTTCCATTTCTTCGAAAGCATTTTCTCTTTGTTTCTATTGTGGTAACTGTCTCACAAGCACACATCGATCAGCTCATCCACTTCTTCGTCGGACCACTTTCTCGTCTTGCATTTATCGTTCCTCGATATCGAAATTTCCTTCCCGGTTTCCCATTTGTGGGTGTTTTATCAAAATGCTGTGTTTCGAACTCTTCACTTTCATTCGTTTTACTGAAATTACTCCCAGACTTACAAACAAGAACAAGTCGCCATAGCTACCATCGCATAAATCATTCACAGTGCACACGCCCAATCCCAACAATGTTGTGTGAACCGTGCAAACGAACCCAACATGTTGCGACATACTTCATCGATCATGAAAACAAAAGAAATGCTGATATATGTTGGGCAAAAAGTTTGACTGGTTTCAAACTGCACGAAACATATGCCAACACCATGCAACGTAGCCCGACATGGTGTACAAACGAACGCAACATGTTGTGCCCAACAATGTAGGGCAATGTTGTGCCAACATGTTGCGTTCGTTTGCACGGGCCTTAAGAAAGCCCTCTGACCTGAATAAACGAGCTTTGCTCCCCCTCGTGGGCACGTGGTACGACCCCACCTTGTGAACACAAACGCACCACTGGGCTTTTTCTCTTCGTCGTCCGCTTGGTCGGGTTGCTGGCTCATAGCACTGCAAGACACTCTGTATCGCCTTCCTTGCTTGGTCTCGTAACACTGCGCGCTCCCTGGATTGCCCTTCGTTCCCCTCCGGCCAGGGGGCCCCATTCTACCCGGATCACCTGGGTCTCCGCTTTGTCCCCGATACCCACGGAAACCTTTCGATCCTTTAAAGCCCCGAGACCCTGTAAATAATAGTTTATGTTTTAGACATAGATTGTACTTAGTGCCAGCACTCAAATTACGTGTTTGTTTGCTGGAACAAGATTTGGCATGGCCGTAAATGATCGCACATGTGTGCTTTTTCAAAAAATTACAAATGACTTTGTCAACAGTCAAGCGATGTGACAGCAAAAGCTCTTTGTAGTTCTCTTACAATTATCGATATCTATTACTCTATTAAATAGCTTTAGCCAACTACAGCTTAACAATTTTAAACAATACTTTGCACAATTTCAGTTACAACATTTTGGTAACTTCTGATAGGCTGCCGAAATTTGCTCTCGGAACCTCTGAAATTTTGTTATTCACCGAAATCAATTGTTCGTGTTGACTGTGCGTAAAGGATCTTTTTCCTCTCCAATGCCCCCCCTGGATCTCGCTACTCTTGTAAAAGCGCTCACTTTCCTCTGACAAAAATATCACAATCTGAATAACTTATTTACAGTATTTATGATTTTATTATCAAGGCTTCATTTGTGCCCTGTTGGAGGGTGTTATTAGAGTTGATTTGTTACGTGTTAAAACAGCTGCTATTTCTCACTTTTTTCTTAATTTCCTTATCCTTATTTTTTATATCGTTATTATTAGTATTATTGCTGGTATTATTATTATTATTATTACCATTATTATTATTACCATTATTACTATTATTATCTTATTGCCTTGGAAGGGGAAAGGGAAAAATCAAGAAGCAAAACAACGTGGAAAAGACGCCATCAAAATACGTCTTAATAGATGAATTCTAGCCAATCACAAACCTCGCTCCCCAGGATCCCCTTTACGTCCTTTGGTCCCCATATGGCCGGGCATGCCGGGAAGACCATTTACACCAGGCTGCCCTTGGTGTCCAGTCTCTCCTCGGGGTCCTGTGTTCCCATTACTGCCAGGCTTCCCCGCAGGGCCCACAGGTCCTTCTGGCCCAGGACTTCCATCGCTACCGTCCCTCCCGTTCCTTCCTGGCCTTCCCGGCGGCCCTGGCGGGCCTGTCACACTGCGCATTCTGCTAACTTGGTCCGTCAAGTGCCGAGTCCTTTAGAGGAGAAAACACATAAGAGCTTGGTTGTTTCTCAAGCTTTGTCGAGTCATGTGTTTTTCAGCAGTGTGCGACTTCGGAACGAGCGGTCACAGTTGAATCCCAAATTTCTGCTACGTTTGATTTGATTTGGGCAAATCTCAGCCTGGGTGTTCTTATAAAGTTTGTTCTTATAAAAAAAATGCCACACAATAAAATACTAAGTAACCTCGGACGTTTGGTCTTAACTGGAGTATCAGACTTCAGCCTTGATATATTAACCTCGCTGTATCACTCGGAAAATAGCAAGCCCTCAGTTTGATATTTCCCGTACAGATCTCACTCTCGGTTAATAAATAGTTAAAAAGACAGAAAAAAACACACAGAAAAACTCTTTTCTTCCTCTTCCCAATACTCGAGTCAAAATGTCAACATTATTATGAGTGCTTAAAATTAAATTTCTAGCTACATAAACAGATATCACCACCCTGCAGGGTACCGACACGGGTGAGAATGATTTTCATGCAAAATAAATATTATAGGTCAACCTCCGGCTGCACTTTCCAACACATTTTCTTTTAAGGTTTTGTCGTGGCGTGCAAACAATTATTTTTGTCTCGATCGATTGTGCACCCTTAAGCGTTTCTGTCAGTTCAATATGTTCATTGTAGGTGTTGAGTGTTGAATAGTTGCTCCCTGTCAAAGGAACAATAGGATTTGCCCGCTTCATACACACATTCCCTAAGACGAAGCCCATTACGTTATTTGGTTGAGAGATCGACCATACGGCCAGTGACACTTACCTCGTCTCCAGAAAGAAGAATTGCTGTTGTAAAGAAGCCAATTGGTTACTGGAGTAAGAACCGCCGCTCGCCACATTCCGGCGCTGAATCCTTGGACGCCTGCTCTGCGTATTTGGCTCGAGGCTCAACTTGCTCACTTGCTGTGCTTGCCACATTGCACGAGAGAAATTCTCAAGCTTGCCTTCAACCTTATCATCAGGTCGTACAACACTATTCTTGCCCTGGTTTGCAGCCACAAAGGACTCTGTACTCTCATCGGAAGTGACACAGCTACAGTGGCGAGGGACAATGAAGAAAACTTTAACAACACATGCCAGCGACAGGCAAATGGACACGATAGTGATCCCCACAAGCAAGCACAGAATGGACGATCTTTCCTTCTTTGGAGCCATTGTGTCACCGAGCATAGCCGAAAATCGGCCTCGGCCGAACAACAAAACTACGGCGAATCACGGATCCTCTTGGGTCCCAAGATCCTATCGCCTATTGGCTTCCAGAGAACACTCGAGGGCCGGAACTCCGTATCGTGCCAAACCAAAATATATCACGTCTTTACTCGGATCCCCGACAAAACAAAGCTTGCAATTTATTTTTTATTCAGACTTGAAACCTAATGCCAAGTTGAGAGAGGGTATTAAAAGGTCATTAGGACACATGAAAGATCCTAAACAATCGACACACGTGTTTACTGTATACTGTTTCTACTTCAATAACCTTCCAGACGGTTTTCCACCTTAACTTTTTCTACTTTTTGGAGATTTTAAAAAGGCTAAATTGTGTAGATTTTTTTGCATGGCTGATGATTTGAGTGTTATTTTTTCATTTTGATGGTATTGCTGCTCCATCAGCGGTCTCTTTCAACATTCTCGTGTTTCGATTTCAACACCTACACACGTGCGCTTCTTTGCAGCAGATTTTTAGTGCTAAGCGAAGCGGATAATATATGAACATAAACCGTTCACTACCAATGGCAATAACTCGAACCTCCAACGAAAAGTATTGAAGTCGAGTTAGTGCTATCCTCGGAGAATTAGGGATCGTTTTCAAGGGGTGAACGAAAAATCTGCGGCGAAAGAAAAGCAAAGGGGAGTTCTTCGACTTTATTTTCTCTTCACGGATACGGGATAGCTCTTCGGTCTCCGAGGTTGGAGTTTAATACACGGAAGAATTAAAAAAAAACCGTAAAGTTTTCAAGATAGTTTCTATCGCTCTATATCACACGTGCAACGCTACCGGGTACAAGGGCCCTTTACAAATTTGGCAAGCTAGTTTTAGATTTGAGTTGAGTTTCATATTTATATTCAGGTTTAATTATTTATATCATATCCGTGTATTCAGATATCTGAATATAGGCGGACGGACAATTAGAAAAGTGATGGGGGCAGGAGGCATGGGAGGGGGTGGGGGTGGGGGTGCCTGGGAAAGTTATTTACCTGTGCATTTTTTCCCACCCAATCTGCTTTGCAGCTAATGCAGGAATTTTTTTGAACATTCATTTGAATGTTCTTTTTTGCATTTATCTCATGTAGGAATCTTTTTTCAGGTCTATTTGACTTGTACGGATTTCGGATTTTATTTTGGCTCCCCCCCCTCCCCATATCATTTCCCTTACTTCCTCCGCAGCGGGTCGGCTAAGGGCATGGCTGCCTTGGACACAGATCGAGAGAAGACGTCCATCATGCATCTTTTCTGTGTGCGCGTTTTTCAAGTCGGATCGACCGCGCACCTGTCACCGAACTCCCCGAACCCTAGTCGCTCGCTGGCATCAATAAGGAGCTTAAGCAGCTAGGACCGGAACGGGTCAACGAAGATTTTGACTTTCCGTTTTCCCTTTTCTTGTTTGTATATAAACTCATGCGTTTCTTTTTTGTTTTGCCTGAAGGTGTGTGAATATGAAAAATTAGAAGCTTTGTTTTCAAAGCTGCATGAAGATTGACATGATTCACACCCTTAGGGACCGTTTGCGTGAACTCGGGTTGATTCAGTTGGCAACCCAGGTTCGTACATCAACCCGGGTTACAAAAAAATTATACTTTCACCTGACCCGGGTTGGCTGCATTGCGAGGCGGGTTCATTCAATGTTGGCTTGCTTCTGGTTTTTCTTTTTTCTTTTAATAATTGGAAGAAGCCTTAATGACTGCTTCAAAAATGTTTATTTGTTTTAACAAAAAGTATTGCAAGTTTTGAAATATTTATGTTGATTTTTGTGAAAAAAGAAATCATTAGAATTACAGAATACAATAACTTCACCTGACGATGCAACCAGACTAACCAGCTTGCCTGCGTGTGAAAAACTAACCCGGGTTTGGTCCAAGTTTGTGTTTGCACACGTTTTAGGTATCCTACTGATGGTCAGTTGCTGATTTGCCTTTTATTTCAGCGACATAATAGTGGTCTGTACAGTTTCAATTTGGTATTCGTCCGTGTGAACAAAGCCGGGTCGAACAAAGGAGCCGTTTACATGGCTGACCCGGGCCGTGGATGCCAACCTGGGTTAGGTCGTCAGCCCGGGTCAACCCTTCTCCTATCAAACGCCTGTAACTGTTTACATGTGACCCGGGTCAACCCGTCTTGCTGAGTAACTCGTTTGGAGACCCGGGTTGACCCGCCTCGGCGGGTTAAAAAGGTGTGAGAATCAACACAAAAGATCATGTAAACATGGGTTCGACTGACCCGGGTCAATTCTGCCAGCGTGTTGTGTATTGGTCACATCGATTTTGTCATGCACGACTCTCGGACTAAGGATTCTTTTCTCAAAACTCAACAAAAATATTTCGAAACTTGGACTACTTCTTGTTAAAACAAATATATAACAGATTTGAGACAGTTATTAAGGCGTCTTCGAGTTATTTTAAAAGAAAAACCAGAAGCAAGCCATCCGCCTCGCATAGCAGGCAACCCGGGTCAGGTGAATAGGCTTGAGATAGCAGGCAACCTGGGTCATGTGAACAGGCCCGAGATAGCAGGCAACCTGGGTCAAGTGAACAGGCTTACGATAGCAGGCAACCCGGGTCAAGTGAATAGGCTTGAGATAGCAGGCAACCTGGGTCAAGTGAATAGGCTTCAGATAGCAGGCAACCCGGATCAGGTGAATAGGCTTGAGATAGCAGCCAACCCAGGTCAGGTGAACAGGCTTGAGATAGCAGCCAACCTGGGTCAGGTGAATAGGCTTGAGATAGCAGGCAACTTGGGTCAGGTGAATAGGCTTGAGATAGCAGCCAACCTGGGTCAGGTGAATAGGCTTCAGATAGCAGGCAACCTGGGTCAGGTGAATAAGCTTGAAATAGCAGGCAACCTGGGTCAAGTGAATAGGCTTCAGATAGCAGGCAACCCGGATCAGGTGAATAGGCTTGAGATAGCAGCCAACCCAGGTCAGGTGAACAGGCTTGAGATAGCAGGCAACTTGGGTCAGGTGAACATGCTTGAGATAGCAGGCAACCCGGGTCAGGTGAATAGGCTTGA
>JAOBRH010694659.1:0-14991 GCA_027575125.1 Umimayanthus parasiticus | reverse complement strand
GCAAAGTGGTTGTATTCGGGCAAAATTGGTTGAACTCGGGCAAAGTTGTTGTAATCTGGCAAAAGTGGTTGTATTCAAGCAAAGTGGTTGTATTCGTGCAAATTAGCGGTATTTGGGCAAAAGTTGTGGTATTATAGCAAAATTGGTTGTATTCGGTAAAAGAGGTTGTATTTGGGCAAAAGTGGTTGCTATCGGGCAAAGTGGTGGTATTCGTGAAAAAATGGTTTTATTCGTACAAAATGGTTGTATTCGACTAAAAGTGGTTGTTTTTGGGTAAAAGTGGTTGTATTCGGCAATAGTGGTTGTATTCGTGTAAAAGTGCTTGTAGTCGGGCAAAAGTGGTGGTATTTTTGAAAATTCGAAGTATTTGTGCAAAAGTGGTTGTATTCGATCAAAGTGGTTGTATTCGAATAAAAGTGGTTTTTTCGGGCAAAGTGGTTGTATTCGGGTAAAAGTGGTTGTGTTCGGGCAAAATTGGTTGTGTTCGGGAAAAAGTGGTTTTATTCCGGCAAAGTGGTTGTATTCGGGAAAGAGTGGTTGTATTCGGGAAAGTGGTTATATTCGGGCATAAGCGGTTGTATTCGGAAAAGTGGTTGTATTCGGGATAAAGTCGTAGTATTCGGGCAAAAACGGTGTTATTCGGACAAAAACGGTTCTATTCGCGTAATGTCGTCGAATTCGGGCAAACGTGGTTGTTTTCGGGAAAAAGTGGTTGTAATCGGGCAAAAGTGGTTGTATTCGGGCAAAGTGGTTGCATTCTGGCAAAAGTGGTTGTATTCAGGAAAAGTCGTTGTATTGGGGCAAATTGGTGGTTCTTGGGTAAAAGTGTTGGTATTATGGCAAAATTCGTTGTATTTGGGCAAAAGTTGTTGTTTTCGTGCAAGGTGGTTCTATTCGGGCAAAAGTGGTTGTCTTCGGGTAAAAGTGTTGGTATTGGGCAAAAGTGGTTGTTTTTGGGCAAAATGGTTGTATTCTGGCAAAAGTGGTTGTTTTTTGGCAAAGTGGTTGTTTTCGGGCAAAAGTGGTTGTATTCGAGCAACATATTTTGTATTCGGGAAACGTTTTTGTATTCGGGCAAAATTGGTTGTATTCGCGCAAAAGTGGTTGAATTCGAGCAAAAGTTGTTGTATTCGGGCAGTGTGGTTGTATTCGGGCAAAGTGGTTGTATTCGGGTAAAAAATGTTGTATTCGGGCAAAAGTTGTTGTATTGGGGCAAAAATAACTGTATTCTGGCAAATTGAAGGTATTCGGGCAAAAGTGGTGGTATTCGGGAAAAAGTGTTTGTAATTGGGCAAAAGTTGTTGTATTTGAGTAAAGTGGTTGTATTCGTGCAAAATAGTTATATTCCTGCAAAAGTTGTTGTATTCGGGTAAAAGTGGTATTTTTCGGGCAAAGGTTGTGTTTTCGGGCGAAGTGGTTGTATTCGGGCAAAAGTGGTTGTAATCGGGAAAAGTGGTTGTATTCCTGAAAAAGTTGTTAAATTTGGGAAAAGTGGTTGTAATTGGGCAAAAGTTGTTGTATTCGAGCAAAAGTTGTTGTATTCGGTAAAATTGGTTGTACGGGCAAAAGTGGTTGAATTTCGGCAAAGATGTTGTACTCTGGCAAAAGTGGTTGTAACAGGGAAAAGTGGTTGTATTTCGGAAAAAGTCGTTGTACTCGGGCAAAGTCAATGTATTATGGCAAAAGTGGTTGTTATCGGGCAAAGTGGTTGTATTTGGGTAAAAGTGGTTTTTTCCACAAAAGTAGTTGCTTTCGGTCAAGGTGGTGGTATTCGGGCAAAAGTGGTGCTATTCAAACATAAGTGGTTGTTTTCTGTCAAAAGTGGCTGTATTCGGGAAAAAGCAGTTGTATTCCGTCAAAGTGGTTAAACTCGGGCAAAAGTGTTTGTGCTCGGGCAAAGTGGTTGTATTCAGGCAAAATTTGTATTTTTGGGGCAAATAGGTTGTGTTCGAGCAAAAATGGTTATATTCTGGCAAAAGTGGTACTATTCGGGCAAAAGTGGTTGTATTCTGGCAAAAGTGGTTGTATTCGGGCAAAAGTGTTGGTATTTGGGCAGAGTGGTTGTATTCGGGCAAAAGTGGTTACATTCGGGCAAAAGTTGTATTCTGGTTAAGTGGATGTATTCGGGCAAAAGTGGTTGTATTCCGGCAGAAGTGGATGTATTGGAGCAAGGTGGATGTATTCGGGCAAAAATGGTTTTAGTCAGGCAAAGTGGTCTTCTTCTGGGGAAAAATGGTTTTATTCGGGCAAAGTGGTTGTATTCGGGCAAAAGTTGTTGTAATCGGGCAAAAGTTGGTGTATTCGGGCAAAAGTTTTTGTTTTAGGGCAAAAGTGGTTATCTTCTGGCAAATCGGATGTATTCCGGCAAAGTGGTTGTATTTGGGCACAATGCTTGTATTCAAGCAAAAGTGGTTGTATTCGGGTAAAAAAGGTTGTATTCGGGCAAAGTGGTTGTAATTGGGCAGAAATGGTTGTATACAAGCAAAGTGGTTGTATTCGGGAAAAAGTGGTTCTGTCCGGGCAAAGTGGTTGTATTGGGGCAAAAGTGGTTTTTTTCGGTCAAAAGTGTTGATACTCGGGCAAAGTGGTTGTATTTTGCAAAATTGATGTATTCGGAGAAAGTAGTTCTATTCGGGCAAGAGTGGTTGGTTTAGGGCAAGGTGGTTGTAATCGGGTAAGAAGTTATTGTAATCCAGAAAAAGTGGTTTCATTCGGGCAAAAGTGGCTGTATTTTATCAAAGTGGTTGTATTCGGGCAAGAGTAGTTGTATTCGGGCAAAAGTGGTTGTTTTAGGGCAAAAGTGGTTGTATGCAGGCAAAGTGGCTGTATTTGGGCAAATGGTTTGTACTCGGGCAAAAGTGGTTGTATTCGTACAAGGTGGTTGTATTCGGCAAACTGGTCGTATTCGGTCAAAAGTGGCTGTTCTCGGGCAAAGTGGTTGTATTCGATAAAAAGTGGTTATTTTCGGGTAAAAATTGTTGTTTAGGGCAAAAGTGGTTGTATTTGGGCAAAAGTGGTTGTAGTCGGACAAAAGTGGTTGTATTTTTGAAAATTCGTTGTATTTGTGCAAAAGTGGTTGTATTCGGTCAAAGTAGTTGTATTCGAGCAAAAGTGGTTGTAATCGGGCAAAGTGATTGTATTCGGGCAAAAGTGGTTGTATTTGGGCAAAAGTTGTTGTTTTCGGGCAAAAGTGGTTGTATTTGGGCAAAGTGGCTGTATTCGGGAAAAATTCGTTGTATTCGCGCAAAGTGGTTCTATTCGGGCACAAGTGGTTCTATTCGGAAAAGTGGCTGTTTTCGGGCAAAAGTGGTTGTATTCAGGCAAAGTTGTTGTATTCGGGCAAAAACGGTTGTATTCGGAATAAAATGGTTCTATTCGGGCAATCTGGTACTAATCGGGGAAAAGTGGTTGAATTCGGGCAAAGTGGTTTTTAATGGGCAAAGTGGTTGTATTCGATAAAAAGTGGTTATTTTCGGGTAAAAATTGTTGTTTTCGGCAAAAGTGGTTGTATTTGGGCAAAAGTGGTTGTAGTCGGACAAAAGTGGTTGTATTTTTGAAAATTCGTTGTATTTGTGCAAAAGTGGTTGTATTCGGTCAAAGTAGTTGTATTCGAGCAAAAGTGGTTGTAATCGGGCAAAGTGATTGTATTCGGGCAAAAGTGGTTGTATTTGGGCAAAAGTTGTTGTTTTCGGGCAAAAGTGGTTGTATTTGGGCAAAGTGGCTGTATTCGGGAAAAATTCGTTGTATTCGCGCAAAGTGGTTCTATTCGGGCACAAGTGGTTCTATTCGGAAAAGTGGCTGTTTTCGGGCAAAAGTGGTTGTATTCAGGCAAAGTTGTTGTATTCGGGCAAAAGTGGTTGTATTCGGGCACGAGTTTTTGTATTCGGGCAAAAGTGATTGTCTTCGGACAAAATGGTTGTACTTGGGCAAAAGAGGTTGTATTATTGAAAAAATGGATGTATTCGGCCACGTTGCTTGTACTCAGGCAAAAGTGGTTGTATTCGGGTAAAAAAAGGTTGTATTCGGGTAAAGTGGTTGTATTTGGGCTACAGTGGTTGTATACAAGCAAAGTGGTCGCATTTGGGCAAAAGTGGTTGTATCCGGGCAAAGTGGTTGTATTGGGGCAAAAGTGGTTGAGTTCTGTCAAAAGTGTTAGTATTCGGGCAAAGTGGTTGTATTTGGCAAAATTGATGTATTCGGGGAAAGTATTTCTATTCGGGCAAAAGGGGTTGTTTTTGGGCAAGGTGGTTGTAATCGCTTAAAAGTTTTTGTAATCGAGAAAAAGTGGTTTCATTCGGGCAAAAGAGGTTCTACTATGTCAAAGTGGTTGTATTCGGGCAAGAGTGGTTGTATTCGGGAAAGTGGTTGTATTTGGGCAAAAGTGGTGTTTTTGGGCAAAATTGGTTGTATTCGGGCAAAAGTTGTTGTGTTCGGGCAAAACTGGTTGAATTCGGGCAAAGCGGTTGTATTCGGGCAAAAGTGGTTGTATTCGGCAAAAGTGGTTGTAGTCGTGCAAAGTGGTTGTATTCGGGATAAAATGGTTCTATTTTGGCAAAAGTGGTTGTATTCGGGATAAAATGGTTCTATTTTGGCAAAAGTGGTTGTATTCGGGACACAGTGGTTGTATTCGTTTCAAGTGGTTTTATTCTTGCAAATTGGTTCTAATTGCGCAAATATGGTTGTATTCTTTCATAGTTGTTGTATTTGGGGAAAAAAATTGTTTTTGGGCAAGAGTTGTTTTATTCCGGCAAAATGGTTGAAATCGGGCAAAAGTGGTTTTATTATGCCAAATAAGGTTGTATTCAGGCAAAGTTGTTGGCCTCGAGCAAAAGTGGTTGTATTCGGGCAAAGTCGTTGTAATCGGACAAAAGTGGTTGTACCCTCGCAAAGTGGTTGTAGGCAGGCAGACGTGGTTGTAATCGGAAAAAGTGGTTGTATTCGGGCAAAGTGTTTGTATTCGGACAAAAGTGGTTGTAATCGGCAAGGTCGTTGTTTTCGGGTAATAGTTTTTGTTCTCGGGCAAAAGTGGTTTTATTTGGGCAAAAGTGGTTGTACTCGACCAAAGTGGTTGTAATCGGGAAAAAGTGGTTGTTATCGGGCAAAGTGGTTGTGTTCGGGCAAAGTGGTTGTATTCGGCAGAAGTGGTTGTATTCGGGCAAAGTGGTTGTATTCGGGCAAAGTGGTTGTATTCGGGCAAATATGGTTGTATTCGTGCAAAGTGGTTGTATTCATGAAAAACTGGTTTTATTAGAGCAAAGCGGTTGTATTTGTTCAGAAGTGGTTGTCTTGGGGCAAAATTGGTTGTATTTGGGGTTGAGTGGTTGTATTCGGTCAAAAGTGGTTGTATTCCGGATGAAATAGTTGCATTCGGGAAAAAGTGGATATATTCTTCCAAAGTGGTTGTATTTGGGTAAAGTGGTTGTATTCGATGAAAGTGGTTATAGTCGTGGAGGGGTGGCTGTATTCGGACAATATGGTTATATTCGTGCAAAAGTGGTTCTAATCTTGCAAAGTCTTTGTATTCGGGCAAAGTGGTTGTTTTCGGGCAAACGTGGTTGTACTCGAGCAAAGGTGTTGTTTTCGACAAAGTAGTTGCATTTGGGCAAAAGTGGTTCCAAATGGGCAAATGTGGTTGTAATCAGGCAAAAATGGTTATATACAACCACATTTGTTGGAAGAGAACCACTTTGCCCGAATACAACCACTTTTATCTCGAATACAACCACTTTGCCCGAATAAAACCACTTTTGCCCGAATACAACATCTTGTGCCCGAATACAACCACTTTTTCCCAAATACAACCATTCTGCTCGAATACAACCACTTTTTTCCGAATACATCCACATTGCCAGAATAAAAGCACTTTTTCCCGAATACAACCACTTTTCCCGAATACAACGTCTTTTGCCCGAATCAAACCACCTTTGCCCCAATACAATCACTTTTACCCTAATACAACAACTTTTGCCCGAACACAACAACTTTGAACGTATACAACCTTTTTTGCCCGAACACAACCACTATGCCCGAATACAACCACTTTTGCCCAAAAAGAACCACCTTTGGCCGATTACAGCCACTTTCCAAGAATACTATCACTTTTCCCGAATTCAACCACTTTGCTCAAATACAGCCACTTTCGCTCGAATCCAACCACTTTTGCACGAATACAACCACCTGTGCCCGAGTAGAACCACTTTTGCCAGAATACAACAACTTTGCCCGAATACAAATCTTTTTGCCGAATACAGCCAATCTTGCCTGAATACAACCACCTTGCCCGAATACAACCACTTTTGTCCGAAAACAACCACTTTGCCCGATTACAACCACTTCTTCCAGAATACAACCACTTTTGCCAGAATACAACATCTTCTGCCGGAATACAACCACTTTTGCCCGAGTACAATCACTTTTGCCCGAACAAACAACCACCTTGCCCGAATACAACCAATTTGCCGGAATACAACATCTTTTGCCCGATTTAAACCACGTTTCCCGAATACAACCACTCTTGGCCGAATACAACCACTTTTGCCCGAAAACAACTAATTTTGTCCAAATAAAACTACTTTGCAGGAATACAACAACTTTTGCCCGAATACAACAACTTTTGTTTGAATACAACAACTTTTGCCCGAATACATCCACTTTTGCCCGAATACAACCACGTTTGCCCAACTACAACCACTTTGGCCAATTACTACCACTTTTGCCCGAATAGAGCCACTCTGCCCTTTTACAACCACTTTTGCCCGAATAAAATCACTTTTGCCCAAATGCAACCGCTTTGCCCGAATACAATCACTTTTGCCGGAACACAACCACTTTCGCACGAATACAACCACTTTTGCCCGAATACAACCACTTTGCCCGAATACAAACACTTTTGCCAGAACACAGCCACTTTGCCCGAATACAACCTCTTTTGCCCGCATACAACCACTTTTGCCCGAAACAAACCAAGTTTGCCCGATTACTACCACTTTGCCCCAATACAACCACATTAGCCCAAAATGAACCACTTTGCCCGAGTACAACCACTTTTGCCCGAATACAGCTACTTTTTCATGATTACAACCACTTTGCCTGAATACAACCACTTTTGTCCGAATACAACACCTTTGCCCGAATACAACAACTTTTGTCCGAATACAACCACTCTTGCCGAATACAACCACTTTGCCCCCAAAACAACCTCTTTTGCCCGAATACAACCTCTTTTGCCCGAATACAACCACTTTTGTCCGAATATAACCACTTAACCCTAATACAACCACTTTTGCCACAATACAACCACTTTGCCCGAATACAACCAGTTTTGCACGAATACAACCACTTTTGCCAAATACAACCACTTTTACCCGAATACAACATCTTCTGCCCGAAAACAACCACTTTGCCCGAATTCAACCAGTTTTTCCCGGAACCAACAATTTTTGCCCGAATAAAGCCACTTTGCCCCAATACAACCACATTTGCCCAAAATGAACCACTTTGCCCGAGTACAACCACTTTTGCCCGAATACAGCCACATTTTCAAGAATACAAATTCTTTGCCTGAATACAACCACTTTTGTCCGAATACAACACCTTTGCCCGAATACAACCACATTTGCCCGAATAGAACCACTTTGCCCGAATACAAACACTTTGCTCAAATACAACCATATTTTCCCGAATACAACCAATTTTACCAAATAGCAACTTTGCAAGATTACAACTAATTTTTCCCGAATACAACCACTTCGCACGAATACGACCACTTTTGCCCGAATACAAACACTTTTCCCGAATACAACCACTTTTGACGGTATACTACCGTTTTGACCAAATAACCACTTTGTAAGATAATAACCATTTTTGCACGAATACAGCCACTTTGCTCGAAAACAACCACATTTGCACGAATAAAACAACTTTTGCCTGAATACTATTACCTTGCCCGAATACAACCTTTTTGCCCGAATACAACCATTTTGCCCGAACAAATCCATATTTGCCCGAAAACGACCACTTAGCCTGATTAACACTACAGTTGGCCGAATACAGCCATTTTGCCCAATTACAACCATCTTGCCCGAATAAGAGAATTTTTGCCCGAATACAACCATATTTGCCCGAATAGAACCACTTTTGCCCGAGAGCAACCACTTTGCCCGCACACTGCCACTTTCGCCTGAATAAAACCAAATTGCACGAATAACACTACCCTGCCCGAATACAACATCATTGTCCAAATACAACCAATTTTGAAGGAATAAAACCACTTTTTCACGAATACATCCACTTTGCCCGAATAAAACCACTTTTGCTCGAATACAACCACTTTGACCGAATACAACCAGTTTTGCCCGAATACAACCACTTTACCCGATCACAACAACTTTTGCCGAATAGAACCACTTTTGCCCGAATACAACATCTTTGTCCGAATACAACCAATTTTGAAGGAACAAAACCACTTTTTCACGAATACAACCACTTTGCCCGAATACAACAATTTTTGCTCGAATACAACCAATTTGACCGAATACAACCAGTTTTGCCCGAATACAACCACTTTACCCGAACACAACCACTTTTGCCGAATACAACCACTTTTGTCCGAAAACAACCACTTTCCCGAATACAACCACTTTTACCTGAGTACAACAACTTTGCACGAATACAACCACTTCTGCACGAATACAACCACTTCTGCACGAATACAACCACTTTGACCGAATAAAAACAAACTTGCCCGAAACCAAGCACTTTTGCCCGATTACTACCAACTTGTCCGAATACAACCATATTTGCCTGAAAACAACCACCTTGCCCAAATACAACTACTTTTGCCTAAATGCAACAACGTTTGCCCGAATACAACCACCTTGCCCGAATTCAACCACTAGTGCCCGATTACAACCACTTTGCCCGAGAAAAACAATTTTCCCCGATTACAACAATTTTTGCCTGAATACAACAACTTTTACCCGAATACAACCTCTTTGCCCAAATACAACCACTTTTGCCCGAATAGAACCACGTTTGCCCGAATACAACCTTTTTTTGCCGATTACAACCACTTTTCCCCTACCAGAACCACTTTGCCCGAACACAACAACTTTTTCCAGAATACAACCACTTTGCCCGATCACAACCACTTTTGCCCGAATACAACCACTTTTGCCCGAAAGCAACCAGTTTCGCCCGTATACAAAAACTTTGCCCTAATACAACTGTATTTGCCTGAAAACAACCACCTTGCCCGAATACAACCACGTTGCCCGAATACAATCACTTTTTCTCGAATACAACTAACTTTGCCCCAATAAAACCACTTTTGCCCCAATAAAACCACTTTTGCCCGAGTACAACAACATTTGCCCGAATACAACAACTCTTGCTCGAATACAAAAAGTTTTCCCTAATAGAACCGCTTTTAACGGAATACAACCACCTTGCCCGAATACAACCACTTTTGCCTGAATATAACCGCTTCGCCCAAATAAAACCATTTTTGGCCGAATACAACCATTTTGCCGAAACACAACCACTTTGCCCGAACAAAAGGAATTTTTTCCCTGAATACAACCACTTTTGCGCGAGAAAAAGTACTTTGCCCGAAAAATACCACTTTTGCCCGAACACAACCGCAATGCCCGAGTACAACAAATTTGCGCGATTACAACCACTTTTGCCCAAATACAACAATTTCTGCCCGAATACAACCGCTTTTCCCCGACACAACCACTTTTGCCCGAAAACAACCACTTTGCCCGTATACAGCCACCTTGCCCGAACACAACCACTGTGCCCGAATACAACCACTTTTTCTCGATTACAACTAACTTTGCCCCAATGAAACCACTTTTGCCCGAGTACAACCACTTTTGCCCGAATACAACCACTTTTGCTCGAATACAAAAAGTTTGCCCTAATAAAACCACTTTTTACAGAATACAACCACTTTTCACCAATACAACCACTTTTGCCTGAATATAACCACTTTGCAAGAATAAAACCATTTTTGCCCGAATACAACCATTTTGCCCAAATACAACCACTTTGCCCGAATAAAGGAATTCTTTCCCCGAATACAACCACTTTTTCGCGAAAAAAAAGTACTTTGCCCGAAAAATACCACTTTTGCCCGAACATAACCGTAATGCCCGAGTACAACAACTTTTGTGATTATAACCACTTTTGCCCAAATACAACAATTTCTGCCCGAATACAACCACTTTTCCCCGATACAACCACTTTTGCCCGAAAACAAGCACTTTGACCGAATACAACCACTTCTGCCCGAATACAACCACTTTGCACGAATACAACCGCTTTGCCCGAATACAACAACTTTGCCCGAATACAACCACTTTGCCCAAATACAACCACCTCTACCCGAATACAACCACTTTTGCCCGAATACAACCCTTTTTGCCCGAAAAAAAACACTTTGCCAAGATACAAGCAGTTTTCCTGAATACAACCAGTTTGCCCGAATACAACCACTTTTGCCTGATTACAACCACTTTACCCGAGTAGAACCATGTTTGCCCGAATACCACCACCTTGCATGAAAACAACCACCTTGCCCGAATACGACCACTTTTCCCAAATACAACAAACATTTGCACGAATACAACCACTTGGCCTGAATAAAACCATTTTTGCCCGTATACAACCATTTTGCCCAAAAACAACCACTTTGCTCGAATAAAAGAACTTTTTCCCAAATACAACCACTTTTTCCCGAATACAACAACTTTTGCCCGAATAGAACCATTTTGCCCAGATACAACCACTATTGCCCGAATACAACCACTTTTGGCAGAATACAACCACTTTGCCCGAATACAACGAGCTTTGCACGAATACAACCCCTTTTGCCAAATACAACCACTTTTGTTTGAATACAACCACTCTGCCCGAATACAAACAATTTAGCCCGAATACAATCACTTTTGCCAGAACACAACAACTTTGCCGATTACCGCTACTTCTGTTCGAATACAACCACTTTGCCAGAAAACAACGATTTTTGCGCCAATACAACCACTTTTGCCCGAATAAAACCACTTTTCACAAATACAACAACTTTTCCCCGATTGAAACCACATTTCCCGAATACAACCATTTTTGGCCAAATACAACCACTTTTGCCCGAATACATCAACTTTTGCCTGAATACAACAACTTTTGCCCGAATATACCTCTTCACCTAAATACAACCACTTTTGTCCGAACACATCCACTTTTGCCCGAATACAACCACTTTGCTCCCAATACAACCACTTTTGCCCGAATACAACCTCTTTCGCCCGATTACAACCAATTTTGCCCGATAACAACCACCTTTCCCGAATACAACTACTTTTGCCAGAATACAACAACTTTGCCCGAATACAACCAGTTTTGCCCGAATACAACCACTTTTTTCCCGAATACAACCACTTTTACCCGAATACAACCTCTTCTGCCCGAGTTCAAACACTTTGCCCGCGTTCAACCAGTTTTGCCCGAAACCAACAACTTTTGCGCGATTACAGCCACTTTGCCCGAATACATCCACATTTGCCCAAATTCAACCACTTTGCCCAGAACAACCACTTTTGTCCGAATACAACACCTTTGCCGAATACAACCACATTTGCCCAAATAGAACCACTTTGCTCGAGTATACAACCTTTTTATCCCTAATACAACCACGTTTACCTAATATAACCAAAAGTGGTTGTATTCTTGCTAAGTGGTTGCATTGGGGCAAAGTGGTTGTGTTCGGGCAAAAGTTATTGTAACCTTGCAAAGTGGTGGTATTTGGGAAAAGTGGTTGTAATCGCGCAAAAGTGGTTGTATTAGGGCAATGTGGTTGTATTCAGGCAGAGGTGGTTGTATTCGGTCAAAAGTGGTTGTATTCGGTCACAGTTGTTGCATTCGGGTAAAGCGGTTGTATTCGGGCAAAAGATGTTCTATTCGGGAAACAGTGGTTGTATTCGGGGAAAATTGATTGTGATCGAGAAGAAGTGGTTTTATTCGGGCAATAATGTTTGTATTCGGACAAAGTGGTTGTTTTCCGGCAGAAGTGGTTGTATTTGGGCAAAAGTAGTTTTATTCGGAGAATGTGGTTGTATTAGGGCAGAAGTGGAATTTCCGATAAAGTGGTTGTATTCGGACAAGAGTGATTGTATTCGGTAAAAAGTGGTTGTAATCGGGCAAAATGGTTGTATTCAAGAAAAGGTGGTTGAATTCAGCCAAAGTGGTTTTATTCGGGCAAAAGTGGTTCTTCTCGGGTAAAGTAGTTGTATTCGGGCACAGGTGGTTGTATTCGGGAAAAAGTTGTTGTATTGGGGCAAAGTGGTTGTCTTCCGGCAAAAGTGGTTGTATTTGGCAAAAGTGGTTGTATTCGAAAAAAAGGGGCTGTATTCGGGCAAAAGTGGTTGTATTCGGGCAAAGTGGTTGTATTTGGGCAAATGTGGTTCTATTCGGGCAAAAATAGATGTATTCGTGCACACTGGTTGTATTCGGGAAAAGGTGGTTGTACTCGGGTTAAGTGGTTTTATTCGGAAAAAATGTGGTTGTATTCTTGATGAGTGGTTGTATTGGGACAGAGTGGTTGTATTCGAGCAAAAGTGGTCGTATTCGGGGAAAAGTGGTTGTTCTCGGGTAAAGTGGTTGAATTCGGGCAAAGTAGTTGTATTCTGGCAAAAGTGGTTGTATTCTTGCAAAGTTTTTGTATTCGGGCAGGTGGTTGTTATTTGGCAAGAGTGCTTTTATTTGGTAAAAGTGGTTGTATTCCTTCAAAGTGGTTATATTCGGGCAAAAGTGGTTGTATATGGGCAAATGATTGTATTAAAGCAAAGAGGTTGTTTTCGAGCAAAAGTGGTTATAATTGGGCAAAATAGTTGTATTTGGACAAAATAGGTTGTATTCTTGTAAAGTGGTTGTAATCGGGCAAGGTGGTTGTATTTTGGAAAATATTCTTGTATTCGGCAAAAGTGGTTGTACTCGGGCAAAGTGGTTGTATTCGGGAAGAAGTGGTTGTATTCGGGCAAAAGTGGTTGTATTCGGGCAAAGTTGTTGTACTCGGGAAAAAGTTGTTGTAATCGGGAGAGGTGGTTGTATTCCGGCAAAAGTGTTTGTATTCGGGCAAAGTGGTTGTATTCTGGAAAAGTGGTTTTATTCGGGTAAAAGTTGTTGTATTCGGTCAAAGTGGTTGTGTTCGGGCAAAAGTGGTTGTAATCGGGCAAAGTGGTTGTATTCGTGAAAAGGTGCTTGAATTCTTGCAAAAGTGGTTGTGTTCGGGAAAAATTGTTGCATTTGGTCAGAGGTGGTTTTCTTCCGGCAAGGTAGTTGTATTCGGGCATTGTGGTTCTATTTTGGCGAAAGTGGCTCTTTTCGGCAAACTGGTTGGTCTCAGGCAAAAATTCTTTTAATCGTGCAAAGTGGTTGTATTAGGGCAAAATGGTGTTATTCGGGAAAAAATGACTGTATTCGGGCAAAGTGGTTGTAATCGTGGAAATGTGGTTGTAATCGGGCAAAGTTGGTTGGTTGTACTTGGGGAAAAGTGGCTGCATTTGGGCAAAAGTGGTTGTATTCAGGTAAAGTTGTTGTACTCGGGTAAATGTGGTTGTTTTCGGGCAAAGTGGTTGTATTCGGCAAAGTGGTTTTATTCGGGCAAAAGTGGTTGTATTCGAGCAAAGTGGTTTTTTGCGGGCAAAGGTGGTTGTATTCGGTAAAAGTGGTTGTATTCGGCAAAATGGTTGTATTCGGGCAAAAGTGCTTCTATTCAGGCAAAGTGGTTGTTATCGGGCAAAAGTGGTTTTATTCGGGCAAAGTGGCTGTATTCGTGGAAAGGTGGCTGTATTCGGTCAATATGGTTGTATTCGGGCGAAAATGGTTGTAATCTTTCAAAGTTGTTGTATTCGGGCAAACTGATTGATTTCGGGCAAAAATTGTTGTATTCTTGCAAATTGGTTGTTTTCGGGCAAAAGGTGGTTGTATTTGGGCAAAATGGTTGTAATCGGACAAAAGTTTTTTTATTCAATCAAAAGTTGTTGTATTCGGGCAAACTTGTTGATTTCGGGCAAAAATGGTTGTTTTCGGGCAAAAGGTGGTTGTATTCGGGCAAAGGTGTTGTTTTCGAGAAAGTGGTTGTATTCGGGCAAAAGTGTTTGTATTCGGAAAAAAGTGGTTGTATTCGGGCAAAGTGGTTGCATTCGGGTAAAAGTGGTTGTATTCGGGCAAAATGGTTGTGATCGGACAAAGGTTTTTTTATACAATCAAAAGTGGTTGTGTTCGGGCAAAGTAGTTTTATTCGGGAAAAAGTGGTTGAATTCGCGTAAAGTGGTTGTATTCGGGCAAGAAATGTTGTATTCGGGTAAAGTGGTTGTATTCGGGCAAAAAAGGTTGTATTTGGGCAAAATTGGTTGTATTCGGGCAAAGTGGTTGTGTTCGGGCAAGTGTGGTTTTAATCGGGCAAAAGTGGTTGTATTCGAAAAAAAGTGTTTGTGTTCCGGTTTGGTGGTTCCATTCGGGCGAAAGTGATTATACTAGGGCAAAAGTGGTAGTATTCCGGCAATAGATGTTGTTTTCTGGCAAAAGTGGTTGTAATCTGGCAGAAGTGGTTGTATTGGGGCAAAAAGGTTGTATTCTTGTGAAAGTGATTATACTCTTGAAGAGTGGTTCTATTCTGAAAAAAGTAGTTGTATTTAGGCAAAAATGGTTTTATTCGGGCAAGGTAGTTGTTTTCGGACAAAAGTGGTTGTAATCGGGCAAAGTGGTTGTATTAAGGCAAAATTGGCTGTATTCGGAAAAAGTGTTTTTATTCGGGCAAAATTGTTGTAATCGGGCAAAAGTGGTTCTATTCGGGAAAAAGTGGTTGTATTAGTGCAAAAGTTGTTGTATTCGGCAAAAGCGGTTGTATTTGGGCAAATGTGGTTGTATTCGGGCAAAAGTGGTTGTATTCGGGAAAAAGTGGTTGCATTCGGCCAAAAGTGGTTGTAT